>MSTJ01000384.1:0-15599 GCA_001956345.1 Ramalina peruviana
GGGGGATAAGGGGATGAGTGGAGAGGGGAGGGGGAGGGGGGAGGGGACGAAGGCGCCTTGGGTGCAGGGGGGAAGCGGGACTGCAGCTGGGGGTGCTGGAAGGATGCCGCCGACTCTGCGGTCTGCCCCTGGACAGGACGGTGACAATCGAACAGTACCGGTGGATATCGCAGGACAGAAGAGTAGCATGGCCCCACCCACCAGAGCACCTTGGGCGCGGCCTCCGTGAAGGGTTTCATAAATCCAGGTTGGAGGTTACCGAAATGTATGCACGCTATGTACCATTGTAATGTGACTCGGATCAAGTCATGTCCTTTCCACACTCAACTGCTTGTGAAATCGTTTCTTCGTACCCAGGACCAGTCTCGTGAACCACTCTCAATCATCTGAAGCGTCAAATCGCATGTTCAAAGCTCCGCCAATCAGCCTTTGAAATAGGTGGTTACCACCGGCGCCCAAACACAGGATCCTCCCTCCCCTTCCTGGCTCCATCACCACCCCCAGCAACAGGTGGCGTCACCCTCCTCACCGCATTAACATCCCTCACTACATCCGCCCCGTTACTCGCACCCAACACCCTCATCTTCGCTCCCAGGCCATCGACCCCATGTCCTCCATCATGGCTCCCATCATGCTCGGCATCCCTCTTGAACAGATTCAAGATATCCTTCATACTCAATTTCCCGACCTTCTCTTTGCCCTCAATCGCCGCACTCGCCAACGCCCGTTTCTTCTCCTGGAGAGCCAGGATTCGCTCCTCAACTGTATTCTTGACCGTGAGCTTGTAGACCACCACATCCTTGGTCTGATTGATCCGGTGGACCCGATCGATCGCCTGTTCCTCGACAAACGGATTCCAAAACGGTTCGAGGATCACGACGCGGCTGGCCGCAGTGAGGTTGAGGCCCAAGGAGCCGCATTTCAGGGAACAGAGCAAGATGCGGCATTTGGGGTCCGAGCGGAGGCGGGTGAGCGAGGCTTCGCGGAGGTCGTTGCGCATGCTGCCGTCGTAGCGGGTGAAGGCCAGATGGCAAGCGCGCAGGTGGGGCTCGATGAGGTTGAGCATGGAGGTGAATTGGGAGAAGACGATGGTTTTGTGGTGGGGAGTCTCGAGCTTGAGGGTGGTGAGGAGTTGGCGGATCTTGGCCGAGGTGGTTGGTGATACTTCACTCTTGGTTGGAAGGTCCTCTTCCTCGTCGCTGGACGAAGGGGTCGAGGAATCCGAGTCCGAGTCCGAGTCCGAGTCCGATTCAGACTTGGCCTCTGATTCTTCGTCTGATGTGTCTAGGCTGATGACTTTCTTCCTGCGCGAGCCCAGGATCTTTATTTCAGAGTCGTCGCCCGTTTCGGTGTCGTTGGAGAGCAGACTTTCGCCGCCACCTTCAGCATTCTCATCGTCTGATCCGCCTGCTACACCGAGGTCGGAGACATCACGTTGTTTATGAGGCGCGATCCACTCTCCTTCTCCCTCATCCTCCGAGTCCCTGACAGCAAGCTTGTTGGCTCTCTGCTTCCGCGATGCTGGCTTGACATCCTTGCTTCTCCTGTGCGAGTCATGATCTTTGCGTCGCCCCTTTTTGCTCATGCCCATGCCCGCAAAGTCAGCCTCGCACTCAGCGCAACGTGTCATCCGGCTTGAGGATTCTTCCTCGCTCAAGTCTTTCTGGCACACCTCACACTGCTTCGTCTCAACGGACAGCCCGCCGAGTAAAGCAGCCATCTCATCGACATCTTCTTCTTGGGTCTTGGATTTGGTAGGAGATCGATCTCCTGATCCTTGACCTGTGGTCATGGCGTCTCTATCCTTTGCCATATTTCCACCAACCAATTGCGGATGATTGCAGGCCTGCCGGAGACGAAGCAACAGCACCAATGCACTAGCATAGTTCATCTTCTGGTCACCCATCATGCGCTCAAGGCTCTCGTCTGTCCGTTTCTCCAGACGATCGTAGAATCTTCGCTCCTCGGCACTGAACTCGGCAACAACAGCTTCGACCTTCCGATCCATGATCTTGAAGCCGCTAGTGGCACTACCAGCCTTGCCATCGGGCTCACCACCAGGATTCAAGGCGCCCTCCTTCTTGAGCACATCCTTGGTGCGACGCTTCATGAAAGCCTTGAGATAGAACTGCAACCGCTTGATAGCAACGCCACCTCGTCCCTGGCTCATGGGTCTCGTGATCTGATCCTTCCACACGGGAAGATTATCATATGGCTTGATCCTTAAGAACCTGATCAAACTCTGCAACTCGTCAAGATTATTTTGCATCGGTGTCCCCGTCAGACACCACCTGTATTCCGATCTGAGGTTATAGGCAGCTTGCGTTGCCTTTGCATTTCGATTCTTGATTGTGTGAGCCTCATCCAAAATGACACGGTACCAGTGAAGGCCAAAGCAGCCAACTTTGGGGCCATCCTCTCTCTCGGAAGAGCTGCCGTGCTCGGATACTAAGATTTGGTAGGTCGTGATTACCACATCGTACCTCTTGAGATCCTCGAATCTCTTGGTGCGTTGGGGACCGTGATGGACGCACACGCGCATTCGATGATTCTCAGATACTTTGTCCTTGATTTCGGCTTCCCATTGTTTAATGAGAGCTAGTGGGGCAACTACCAATGTGCCCTTGCCGACAGTGTTAGAGAGTGCCTTGCTGTCAGCAGTTGAAGTGGCTGGGGTTGGTGATGGTCGAGGGTTCGTCAGCAGGAGTGCGATCGATTGAATTGTCTTGCCTCTACGCATTTATTAGCAGGGGAAGGAATAGAACCATAGAAAACATACAGTCCCATGTCGTCGGCCAAGATACCTCCTTTAGGCAGTACCTTGCTCTTCTTGGTCGCACTATTCTCTTTCTCCCGCATCCATTCCACGCCATCCACCTGATGTGGTAGCAATTTAACTTTCAGTCCTTCAACAGTGCCGTCATCGATTTCTTCCTCTTCGTCCTGCTTTGTTTCGACTTGCTTCTCTTCTTTCCCCTTGTCCTCCGCCTTCACTTCCAGGGAATGCAATTTGTTCGCAAGCCCCTCCACAGCAGCCTCAATCTTCTTTCTTCGGCCTCGTGTTCTTGGCATGTCTTCTTCGTCATCGAATGCGCCTTCCAATAGATTTTTGATATTCTCGTTGGCCTTTTCCGCGTCTATATACGTATATGGATCATTGGCGGAGAATCGGTCGTCCAGAAAGGCTGGCTGAGAGGATCCAAATGTTTGAGGTTTGGTCAGATCGACGACGGGCTGCTGATACTGGTAGGCAGAAGGAGCGCTGTAAGGGTGAGTCGGGCCGTTGACGGAGCTGAATGTAGGAGCAGGTTTAGAATATGAGGTGTAGATTGGTGGGTTCGACGGGGGTTGGATATGTTTGACATTGGAGTAGCTGGTGTAAGAACTAGGCGGAGGGGGTTGCCGATGCATCAATGGATCTAGAACATTATGCGCTACATCTTTCGCGGAAGGTCTATGATGTTCGGGTCTTGATTGCTGCGACTTTGGGATATTGAACACATTGTTGTTTGGCTGGAGACGATTCTGAAGCGGGCTAGGCTTGCCAAATTCCGGCGCATGCTGGACTAGAGGAAGAGTTGGCTGTCGTGGTTTTTGAGGCATTGCCTTGGGTGGCTCACGCTCGACCACCATGCTTGCTGGTGGTGAAAATTCGAACGCGAAAGGGCTGGAAGCGGTGCCTTTGCCCTCACCAAATCGAATCGGAGATTTCTGCTGATTGCCAAATTGAGCAGGTGAAGACGAGCTCAGATCGATCAGAGAGCCTAAATTTAAGAGACTGGAGCCTGCGCGCGATGGAAGATTGACCGCCCGTGGCTGTTCTGCAGAGCGCGAATGGCGTGTATCGGAAGAGAACAGAGAGCTCGAGTCTCCCAGGTGCGAAAGATGGTCACTTTGAGATTCAGGCGTACTGCATGAGGAATCCGCCTGCTCTGCACGTCTTGCGGGCGCTGGTAACTTGTTTACTATGTCTGCGGGTTTACGTGACCCAAGAGTGTTGCGCGCAGGCAGAGGCGGTGGCGCGCCTGGCAGGCGCCTGCCCGATTGATCTCTTCTATTTAATCATTCAGTAGAAACCTACAGGATAAACGATGCGACTTACGAGAGATCTATGTTGGAAAATCTTAGGATGTACACAAGATTGAAAGGGTGTTGATTTGCAAATCATCATGAACCGTTATTTACACCGATGACAGAGCAACCGGCTGACGCTAATCGCAATATCACGTGATCTAGACCTTTCGCCATGAGGTTCATAAAGTATGCTCAAAGTATGTCAGAAAATGCTAGACATCAAGGAAATCAGACCTCCATATTCGCTACTGGATCCTCATCATCAGAATTGAAGGACCCGACCGAACTCATCTCTTCGTCTTCACCATCGTCCTCGCCAATTTCATCAGCGGCCTCCCTGGTTGCATATTTCGATACGTAGTCTGACCGACATCAGCGGACTATGACCACACACATGTCAAGGGTGACACACCTTTGACTTTGGCGTCATATGTCTTCGGATCCCGCATGAGTAGCGCTGCAGCCTCTCCATTCAGGGGGTCGGTGGGATTCGGGTATCGCAACAGCTGAGGGAGGAAGACCTCGAAGATATTGATCATATCAAACATTGGCGACCAGGTTTGGTTGATGACATCCAGGCAGACAGATCCGGATCTGCACGACCCGTCAGTCACGTTCGGTCCTCAATCGTTGCAATGTGTGACCAAGGACGCCCACATCTCGTCGATGTTCGGATGAAAGATCCGGTTGACGAAACCGATGCTGGGGCTCTTGTAGGGGTATTGATCGGGGAGTTCGACGTGTATTTTCCACAGACCTCCATCGAAGGGAGTCTCTTTGGGTCCCCGGAAACGGACGTAGAACTCTTGCATGTTATCGTTGACCAGGGAGACCTCGTAGTCGCTCATCAACATCTTCATGACCTGTGCAGTGCCCAGACATTGAAAGTATCAGCCTCAGCTTCTTTTGCCTGCATTGTATGTTGTAGGCTTTCTACGCACGTCTGTCTCAATCCGCCTCTTGGGACTACTCATTTTGCTCGCTGTCCCACCAGAACGGCGGGTAATGTTGGTGTATCCACGGGTGTTGAGATATGGTCAAACGGTCAAACTTGGAGACCAATCTCGAAGACTAGCCTATCTCGCTGAAATGATTTGAAGACTGCGAGTACTTTGTCGCCGGAAGCTGAATGGGAGCTTTCAACGGCTTCCCGAAGCACAAGAGAACGTCTTCTCCGGCGAGTGTATCGGTATGGCGAGAGTATCGAAATTGGTGAATGGTAATTGGAGGTCGTTAAATGTGAGGTGATTGGGTGCCTAAATGCAAGGTGAAGCTGGGATCATGTGAGACAGGATAAAGGGTATGCCGCATGCCGCATAGTCACGCTGTCTACTATCTTTTGGCGCTGTCAGGCGCGGGCAGGCGCGGGCTCGGCGGGATGGGAAGTTCGCACGAGCCTCGGAGGTCCTTTCTTGGCACTGAAATCTAACTGAAAATCAGTGCAACCCTCGAACGCAAGCACAACTCTTCACCACTTGTTACAATATGGACTCGACTTCATTGCTGCTACTAGTAAGCTATGAATACATGGTATAAGAAAAGAGGGGAAATATTTGCAAAATCCAACAAGCAAGCAGCAACGTCGCACCTTTACAAAGGCTGATCTCAGGCATCTTGTCTTGCAAGTGGTTTTTGGCCGGGCTTCGCGAATGTGGAATCGCAATCGCTAAGCATGTGGAGGGTAGGTTCTTGATTATTGTATCATGTAAAGCCAAGAGCTGGAGAATGTAGCATTCAATCTCTCATCTCGGCTAAACTCGGGAGATTCAGGTCCTCCAAGACAGTCTGCTACACCTCTTGTCTCGTTCTCTTGCTGTTCGTATTGTGCTGCTACCTTTTCATACGCCAGGAGAGGGGAAGGACAGCGATAGAGAGTAAAAGTCGGTGAGAGCGAAGGGCCCTCCGCGAATAAAGTATCTCTATCAAAATGCTGGTCAAGAATCCAACGGCATAGTTGCTACATTCGGTAGGAATGTGGCTTCTTACACACGACGCTCAGTCTGTCAGTGGGCTTTGACAGTCATCTGATCAATGGCTGAGACTCTACATTGATAGTCGTTTGGTGCTTACCTTGCATCGACAGGTCAGCGCGCCTCACTCCACTAAATTGCTTCAACGTGTTCCACTCGTGGATCACATCGTGAGTGCATGAGGAACCTGGCCTGTTTTGGCTGGAGAGAAGCAGCAATACGGTTCTGACACCCTGGTTGCTTTCCTCATTCCCTTTTAGGCATCGTTATGCCGCTATGCCTTGTTGAGCATCTGGCTTGTTTATCGTGTTTCACACAAGGAATGATGCTCTTTTCTACTACATTCCCCACGGCAGTTTCGACGCGCTCTGGCGGTCAAACCCTGCATAAAGAGAGCCGCGTGCCACAGGTGGGCTTTTTGGCAAGGATCCGTCTTATAATCGGCCCTGAAACCCCGAATTTTCCTTTTTACAGGACGCAGAAAGTTGTGACGAAGCGGCCCAAGTGACGAGGAGGCATTCTCCTCCAAGATCCCCATAAACCACCTTTCATCTGCGCCTACGGTAAAAATGCTGACCCTCCTTGGCGCTCTTGTGCTACCGTTGTTTGGCCTGCTTGCTCCAGCAAGATGTCAGTCGCCTCAAAAGTGAGACCCAAACCCGTCATTAAGTGTCATGCCAAGCTAATGCGGTCCAAGGTTTGAGCCTGTTGAAAACCAAGCATACCACCTCGTCACTGAGATCGAAGGCTTTGGGCTGGATAAGAGACTAACTCCATATTTCATCACCCTTGATGGGAGAGCGACCTATGATTGCCATGCTGCCACAACATTCATGATCAATGCAAACCAACAGCTTGTGGCGGGCAATGGACAAATCTACGCGACTAATTACGGGGTCACCTCTCAGCAATTCGTACCAACTCAGTATCCCGGCTCCGTTAGCACCAGTTGGCAAATCACCTCAAGCAATATAGTCTCCTGGGCCAACCCGTCGTTCCTGAATGGCGTTGCAGTCGCCTGTGTTGACCAGTACATGAACGTGCAAATCTATTTCACGGCTTCGCCACCTGCCTCCTGCACCATATTGACCTTCCATATAGCTGGTCGTAAGTCATTCATTCCTCGTGCACATTTACTGAGCGCTCATGCGATGCAGAATCTATATGCCCGCCAGCCTCTCCAGCTCCGGGCTCCTCAGCTCCAGGTCCCAGCTCCGTAGCTCCAGGTCCCTCAACGACCCCGGTTATGTCCATTACTCCCTCAGTCACTCCGAAGAGTGTGACTCCCTCAGTCACTCCGGTTAGTGTGACTCCCTCTGTCACTCCGAGTGCCACTCCTACTGGAAGCGGACGAGCGCCAGGGCTGGCTTTTCGCGCATACCCAGTCTATACCAGTAACACCACTGGACAAGCCTTCAGTCCACTTAATTTCAAAAGCCAATGTTATCCTTGGCAATTTGGGGCCGCAGATCGGCTGAATTTCAACAACAGCGCGGACTACTACTGTTATCCAGCAGGATTCGGTGCTCCAATCAACTGTCAAAACATGGTGGCGATCTACCAGGGCTATTTCTTTGCAAACATCTCGGGCACTTACAATTTTGCCAGTACGGATACCGAGGACTATTTCTGGGTCTGGCAGAAAAATGCTCTTGGTACTGCCTGGACAGACGCCAATCAGGACATGTTGGGGCTATATCAGCAGCCGGCGAGCGTGTCATTTACTTTCACTGCCAACAGCTACAACCCCTTCACCTTCATGTGGGTCAGTCAGCAACCAAACGGCGGCCCTGCTCTCGTCGACTTCAAGGTGACGTTCCCTGGAGGCACGCAAAGCACGGTGGTTGGCCCATTCATGTCGCAACCGACCGGATCCGAATTCGATTGCGCTGCACCAGCTCCAGGTGCCAGCAGTTGGTTGGACCTTGACCAATACTTCACCGGCCTTGGCTTCCGCGGCTACAATGGTGATGACTCTGGGAGCGACGTAAACCAACTTGATGGCAATTGCGCCTATAATTATAGCAATGTTGCATATAACCTGGACTTCTACGCTGCCGACGACAGCGGCAACTGCTATCCGCCAGGTGCGACGGTGGCTCAGAACTGCACCGCTTACCGTGCGATTTACCAAGGTTACTACTACCCCCTAGTGGACGGCAGCTATACTTTTTCGTCTGCGCAACCGCAAGATTTCCTCGGACTCTGGATTGGCACCAATGCCAGTGCCCATAACTGGAACGCCGCCAATTACCTGTTCAAAACCGGCGCGAACCCCGGCCCCCTGAACGGCACCATAAATTTGAAGGGGGGAGTCTACACACCCATCACCATCATCGCCATCAACTACAAACCCGTCTATAATGAGCCCGGGTTCAGAATCGATTTGAGAGTCCAACCCCCAGGAGTCCCGAACCCCGTCAATCCTAGCCCTTACTTCTACCGACCTCAAGGAACATCTGGAGAATTCGACTGTCCCTATAACGTCCCGACCCACTAGAGACTGAACGATTGGCGCGTTGGAGGAGTTTGTTGGGATGCCATGGGCAAGCAGGAGGATCTGATGACGCCAATGACGGATGGGTAAAGACGGCCCTACGACCTATTCAACGTTGTTATGGCTTCTTTGTTTTGGGAGGCGGGAGGGAGAACGTTCAATTCAGATAGCATTTCAATTAATAATGAGTTCAAGCATTCGCAATCCAATTCGCAACGATCTCAGACGTTTCGGAAACACAATTCAATCAAAAAAAAAACATTCTGCCCTGGACATGTGAGAACATTCAGATCCCAAAGGCCTTCAATTCATCCGCCATGAAGCAGAATGTACTCTTTGCTCTTCGCTTTCTTGACCAAATGTATGTCCAGGTCTCCCTGGCCTCCCTCGCGCTTCGCCGAAAACCCGCCGGATCATTGGAGCTGTAGCCTACAAGAGGCTGCTGATCGAATAGATTTCTCCCGTGTTCCGCTATCTGCACCAAACATACATCCAGGGGTCCTCAATTTTTCATTCCCGCTTTGCCAATCAATCGCCTGATCATTGGAGCTGTAGCCTACAAGAGATCGCTGACTGAACTACTTGAAAACAATGTCAAAAGGCGATGGAATCCCAAAGGTTCTTCTTATATCTAACTTGAGTTGATTGTGACTACACGTGTCCATGATGCAAATGCCTCCTCCACGTCGATCATCGCCGTCTTCATCTATCAGATTATTTTTCATCTGCTTTCTCTTTTAGTTTGCTTCACCTGTATAGCACCCAACAGACAGTGATACAGGATATGACAAGGAAAGAGACAGTCGATGCCTCCTTGATGCGGAGCAGTAGAAGCGGTATGGAAACATTTCGGTAGAGACGGTGCTGTCGCAGTGAACATCGTGGCAATGTATTCATTGAGTTATGAGTTTCTATCTGAGAAAGAGGAAAAGCAAGTCTCCGCAATTATTTACACACGAAGCGTCATGCAACGCTTCCAACAAGTTCTGATGTTCCTATGTGACGACTCGAATCTGCGGAGTCGTGTGCGAAAAGCTCTTGTTGATGAGAGGTTGCAGGTTGAGATGATCGCTGCGGCAAAGCAAGTAACGAGCGCCCTGTAGAAGGTGAAATGTCGTACGCGCATGGTATGTTCTGTGTCTTCAGGAGCCTTTTGAGGGGTGATGTTGAGCATCTGCTGGACTGGCAGCACGCTGATGAGATCGAGCGTCGGCACCAAGTAAACGAAGGTGTGACACGTCTTATCACTCCTTGGACACGGAATCGATGAGTCGGGTGACCTCCTTATCCAGCTTTGCCATTGATGTCGGCTGTGCGTTATCAAATTTATTGATCATCTTCTTCAGTGCCGGTATCATCGAAGTATCACGCACGTTTTCGGATATGTTGATTGTGTCTAATTTCCTGGACAACGTCTGCATCAGCACAGCATAGTCGCGAGCATTTCGGAAGCCGGCCATGACTGCAATGGGTGTATCTTTGGATTCCGCAACCTGAATGACATCGGTCATTTCATTCGTCAATATGTCCACCATTTTGTCGAGAAGGAGACCTTTGCGACTGTCCATTTTGCCTCGTTTCCTGGCAGTCTCTTTCCTCAGAGCTTTGACTTCATCCTGAAATAGAGAGTATTGACTTTCGGTCACAGATGGAGATACTGCTGGAGCGGACTGTGTCTTAGCAGATATAGAGCTGGGACTGGACACCGTCACGACATTGATCGGACGTGGTGTCCGCGCAGCTCCCCCTGGTGAAGCCTTCTTTGATGAGGTCGTCTGTATGGCAGTCTTCTTGGCTGGTTTCTGCTCAGGCGTAGACTTTGCAAGCGATTGTCCTCTCAACTGAGTCTTCAAGATGTTGTCCTGATTGATCCCGCTATCTGTGGTATTGACGGGTTTCGCACCCTTCTTCAGATTGTACGGTACTGTCGCTGGCTCTTTACCAGTCTTGGAGCTAGAGGTTGCATCAGGAGTGTCCTTCGAACGATTCCCGGATGCAGCCCTCGAATTCTTTCCTTTTTTCGAGTCAGAGGCAGCACCAGCTGTGCTATCCAATTGAACCCCGAATTGTGCCGCTGGCTTTTTAGTTTTCTTCACGCCAGAGGCTACAGCAGCTGTTTCGTTCGACCGATGTTTGGATGCTTTGTCGCGCAAAGTGTCTGCATGTCGAATCACCTTATGCTCAGGACCACGAGTAAAACCCGAGCCAAGGTGATCAAGATCGATTGTGGGCTCATCTGAGAGTCCAGGCGGCATATGTAACAGCCATAAGAGACAGCCACCTGTGGACTTTTTCGCTCGACCAGTTGGTGATGCTCCGTTAGAAGCTCCTGGTGCGCCTTGCAGGATATAACGGTCCTTCCAAGTGATTACATAGAACTTCCCAGCGATATCTACTACTGCTGGCTCTCCGACATTTTTTCTTGACTGAAACACATCACCATTGTTATCGAATATCCTCGGCCAGTGGACATTCTGATCTCGGACGGCTAGGAATGCCCCAGCCAGGGCGACGGCAATATCATCCAGAGTTTGACCATGCGCTGGAAATGTTCTTTCGTCGTTAGGATCGAAATCTTTTCCCATGTAAAGAGTTCCAACTTGTTGTTGCGAGACAGACGCGTCAATCAAAGTGATTGCCAAAGTGGCGCACAATAGGCAATGGTCCAACACGTTGTCGTCCTGCTTGCAATGGCCACCTTTGCGTTTCGTAATGAGGTAGTCATATGGGAAAGGTTTTGACCCTGACCTCGAGAGAGGTCTCCATGCGTTTCGAATATATATTTAACATTTGACATATCGGTGACCATTAGTGGCGATCTGGCATTTATGATGGGGGCAGCGGTGCCTGTGCGCGGTATAGGTCGTGTGATTGCAAATACTGCTGATCGTGAGAAGGATTCCTCGTAGCTGCGGTTCCCTGATATCGTTCAGTGTGAGCGCAATTGGGATTTACGTCAAGTTTCTCTTCTTGTATATCCGAGAAATTGTAGGCAAATTGCGGACAGCGAAAATCGTAGGTCATATGACCCATCATTGCTCAATCCTGGCATACGAGATTCAACAGGCGAGATTGTTGTCAAGTGGTCGAGCCGGCTTTGTAGCGAGGCCGACTTCTCAACTGAAAGCGACGCTCGGACACAACAGCGCTGAATGGCAAGACGCCCGAAAGCCTGAAGGCTTTGCGGATGTGAGATCAAGAAAGAACCGAACGGTCAGAAAGAAGGCAGAAAAGTTGAGCCTTGTCTATAAAGTCACGAAGAATAAGGACGATGAGTTCCAGCCCATCAAGGTAGACAAGCAATCAAAGCCCATACTATCCAATCAAAAATAGTCAGATAAGGCTCCGTCAATGGCCAACGCAGCAGGCCAGACTCTTCTTTGAGGAAATCATCACGTACTTTTTTAATGATATGTCCAGCGAAGCAAGTTTCATGTTGGCGCCGACTCTCTCAGTGCAGTCTCAAAGATTGCTGTATCAACCTATCGGCCACTTTGGTAATTCAGCAAGACCGGTTGGTCGTCCAGCATTTTTGGCCGGCCATGCATCTTATATATACAGCAGAGACAGCGGAGCGTGATTGAATGAAACAGACTTCAATGAAATCCCATCGCACATTCATTGCTTAATTGCTCGTGCCCGCGTTCACTTATCGTTTGTCGGAAACTCCAGTGACATGGGATGCCATCTCTTTGGGAAAGCGTGATTGAATAAAACAGACTTTAATGAATTTCCGTCGCACATTCATTGCTTAATTGATCGTGCCCGCGCTCACTCATCGTTTGTCGGAAACTCCAGTGACATGGGATGCCATCACTTTGGGAAGGCGAATACATGTTCTCCGCTTTCGTGTGATTCAATCATCGAATTGGAAGGGTTGTAGAAAAGCCTCTGGATCAAGGCCCATGATCGATTTCATTGTAGTAGGTGTCTTCATGAGTTGTCTCCTCTCACATTTCTTCGAATCAAATCAGCCATTCATTAGAACGTCATCGCGCCGCCGCCACTGCAGAATAATCGCTAGACGTGCTGAATCATGAGGCTGACTCATGACAAGGGTCCCGCATGCATATCAGCGAGGTTCGACAATGTTTTACCGTTGACCGACGGAGGGAAAGGCCGTTGCCACCGTTCGGCCTCCTTTCAAAACATCAAAGCCGTACACCGTGGATGAGGAGGTGGAACTGCCAAGCGACAAGAAAAACATCCGTCTGTTGTAAGATGCATGGGTACTGATTGCACCTCATGACGAGGATTTTGGTCGATTCTGTAAGACAACCATCTCCGCCATTCGAAGGGATGGATGAATAAGGGTCCTTACCCCAAGGGTTCTTTCTCTGTACCCTGGGTGCCGGTGATGCCTCAGCAGAAAGCACCAATGGTGAGCTCCCAATTTTGGGCGGGAATAAGCGCAAATTTCCGCTAGCTCCCTGGAATTCTACAGCAAGTGACTTTCCATTGTGCAAGCCCAAAAAAAACACCCAGGACGAGCACTTCCTCGATATTGAATCACGCCAAAATCTCCCTTTTCACCGCTTCAAAACAGTCGGCACAATGGAACCTTCATCAACATCATCAGCTTCTCATCGTTCAGCTGGTTCTATTCATCAAAATTTCATCGCAGAAGACCCGGGTTGATACGACCGCGACATGGCACAACGCAGCTCCTTGCGCCAGACCACCAAGAGCCTCCTATCTCCTGTGTTGAACGCTCCTCTCGCAAAACCTGCTGCCTACACCCGACCGTTCGCGATATGGCAGGCCCAACAACGGCCACAACGGGAGCAGTGCCTGCCATCATCACAGCAACAGCAACGACACAGCTCCCACTCCCCCCTCGGCTCACCACCGAAGATCGAACGGAAAAAGGTCACACTCGATACGCTCCGCAGCCTCCGACGGAAGAACGAGCCCATCACCATGATTACGGCACACGACTTTCCCAGCGCCCACGTCGCGGACCACGCAGGAATGGAGATGATCCTGGTAGGCGACAGCCTGGCCATGGTGGCGCTGGGGATGGAGGACACGAGCGAAGTCCTCCTCGATGAGATGATCCTGCACTGTCGGAGTGTGGCGAGGGCTACGAAATCTGCTTTCACTGTAAGGATCCCCCTCCTTTCCCCCCTTATCTAACCGTCTCCCCCCTCCCCCCCCCCCCCGCAACCCCTGAATCACTTCCCTCATACCCGGGACTCCCCACCCAAAAGCATTACCGGAAGCTAATAACCTCATCACTAGGTCGGCGACCTCCCCATGGGCTCCTACGAAATCTCCCCCTCCCAAGCCCTCACATCCGCCATCCGAATCATCAAAGAAGGCCGCGTGCAATCGGTCAAACTCGAAGGCGGCACCGAAATGGCCCCGACCATCTCCAAGATCACCTCGGCAGGCATCCCCGTCCTCGCCCACGTGGGGCTCACCCCGCAACGCCAGCATAGCCTCGGGGGTTTCCGCGTTCAGGGCAAGACCACCATCGGCGCCCTCAAGGTCCTCGAGGATGCATTGGCGGTGCAAGAAGCGGGCGCGTTTGCCGTGGTGTTGGAGGCGGTGCCGGCGGAGGTTGCCAGGCTGGTGACGAAGAAGTTGGATGTGCCGACCATTGGTATTGGCGCGGGGAATGGCTGCGATGGACAGGTGTTGGTGCAGGTGGATATGAGTGGGAATTTCCCCCCGGGCAGGTTTCTGCCAAAGTTTGTGAAGAAGTATGGGGATGTGTGGGGGGAGGGGATGAGGGCGATTGAGAGTTATAAAGGTGAGATGGCGCCCCTTATCCACTTGGATTTTGCCATACATGGATTGTTCGTTTGTCTTGTTTCCGACGAACGTGGATGGGCTAACGTTGCTTTTTACCCAACCAGCTGAAGTCAAGTCCCGAGCATATCCCGAGCCACAACATACGTACCCAATGCCAACACAGGAATTGATCGAGTTTGAGAAATTGCTGGAGTCGCATCGCGTTTGATCTGCGGTGCCGGTGATTTTGGGTCAAGGGCGCCAGGGTTTTGGGTGTTTCGAATTGTCTAAATGGGATGGCATTCTGGTTGCATTCTGCATTTTAGATATCTAGATCTTGATCGCCATGATCGCACATGTACATATTCACAATGTGCCCAGGCCCTCGCACGTGTTTTCCTTAAGACAACAGCGTCTTTACCCCTTAGATCAGCAAAGTGCGAATAGGACATATATTGGACAAGGATGACACTCACTAATACCTTCATCCTCCCTTTCCAAATCGCGACTCCTCTCCCCCCCTCCCTCCAATATGCAATATTCTACGCAACCCTCCCTAAACCCCCGTTCAATCTTGATATCCCATCTTGACGTCCACTAACCACATCATGCCCATCGATCCCATACCGCAAAACCACCCGCCAGAGATCTTCATCCTGATGCTTATCCCTATACTCTCCTCCCTTAGATAATCCGATGATACCCTCATCCAAAAGCAGGCGTGGTGGAATACGCCACGATCAGCGTATCATCCGTTTTGAAGCACTATCCCCACAAACACACAAAATCAGCATCAGCATACCGAGGGGCAGAAAACCACCAGACACAATTCCCCACAACCCCGTCGTGAAGTGCAGCAACCGAAAAACCAAACTATACGAAAGTCCTTCAACTCTCCGCTCCTTCTACCAAAAGAGAAAAGGCCATCCACTGGCGGGGCCTTATCACGCCCTCTCCCCTCCCTAATTCGATGCACTCATCTCCCCTGCTCGCACAAAGAGTCCTGGCATTGCCGTTTTTCTTTCCACAACCGCTTTATGTGAGCCCCCCCCCCCCCTCCCCCCTGCTTGAAAGAGCGAAAAAATCGGGTTGAGATCGATAGAAAAGAGTCGGGCCTCACCTTCCACAACGCCCCCAACCCCTCATCCAACCCGGGCGCGAACACGCTGTTCACGTAGCAGAACACCTGCATCTGCTGCTGAAGTACCCCTCCTCCTGGTCCTGCTTCCCCCTTTTCTGTCGGCGCTGTGGATGCGAGTTTTTTCGCCTAGGAAGGGAATGGGAGATCAGCTTGGGGGGGAGAGGGGATAAGGTGTGATTTG
>MSTJ01000022.1:0-100204 GCA_001956345.1 Ramalina peruviana
CGACAACAACAACAACAACGACAAAGCCATCTACATCTTCTCCATCCCCCCCCACCACGACGTCTCCGTCCGCCTCCACTTCCCCAGCACTTACCCCGCGCACGCCCCGCCCCAGACCCGGGGGGTGGAGAGCACGGGCCCCACCACACGCAAGGGCTACGGTGTTCAAGTTCTGGGGATTGTGGATGCGGTGCTGGACTCCGTGTTCGTGCCGGGCAATGTCTGCCTGTTCGATGTGGTGCAGGAGCTTCAATCCCGTCTCCCGTCATCATCCCATCTCTCGTCATCCCAGCGAACATCATCCCCAGACGATGATGGTGATGATGACGATAACGATGGCGAGGCGTTCGCGGCGACTACAGAGCCCATTACTACTACTACTACTACTACTATTACTACTACTTCCATGACAGCAGCAGCAGCAGCAAAGGAGATGATGACAACACCACCACCACCGTTTCCATCCGACTGCGCGCCGCCGAGATGGCATCTTTCCGCTCTACTAACGGAGAAGAAGTCCACCTTCCTCGCCCGTGCGGCCGCCGTGCACAGCGCCGCCCACGTCCGCCACGCGCTCGCGCACCTCCACGCCACGGACAAGCGGACCGCCAAGGCGACGCATGTCATGCACGCGTAYCGCATCCGGGACCACGGGGCTAATATCACGTATGAGGAGGAGGATTGCGAGGACGATGGCGAGGCCGCCGCGGGGGGCCGGTTGCTGCACCTGCTGCGGCTGATGGGGGTGTGGGATGTGCTGGTGGTGGTGTGTCGGTGGTACGGCGGGGTGAGGTTGGGGGGGGATCGGTTCCGGTGCATTGGGCTGGTGGCGAGGGAGGCGGTGGTGAGGTTGGGGGAGGAGGACAATACTACGGTTGCGCAGAGGTAGGGGATGGTGAGGGAGGTTACCGAGTCGACAAGGTAGGTCGTTGATGATATGCTGAGCGTTCCTACRCCAACGCACTCGTAGGTAGGGGGTCGGAWGGRGATTATTCAAGCGAACGCAAATTTCGTTGCCGGATRTCATYTCGTTTYTGTTGCTATRACGARAAWACCTCACTTTCGACAATCCYAATCATCCRARRTAYTTCGGCCWTGGGACTCTYATGCCTCTTGSCCCCAGKATTATGGGTCGTGGTGCACAGAGACCACYCACAGCTACCGWACTCACATACCTTACCKCAGCGTGACTTTGTGAAAACGGAATMTTTYGCCCAGCTCAGATGCCTCCACAGTGCACCCCTWWTCTCCATCCAWGCTTRGATCAGGGCAACCCGCAAGCTTGCTYTTCAGCTGGAAGTGTATCTCTAAACCTGCAGCTTCGACAGGTGAGGTCTTGCGCACTCAAGGCAGTATGACCATTCAACCGCTCGGAAGCCCTGCAACGCCAAGAACTTGCAAACATGATTTAAGGGAACAAAGCAGAGCTCACGCTTTGCCCTGTTCATTCAATGGATCACTTTGCCCCCGAATCGTTTCTCGTCACCCGCGGGGCGCATACTGGTGATCACACCATCACTTTTGGAGATGGCCACCTAGCCCCTTAATCCACATGCAGGATCTCATTGTTGTATGGGTGCAGAGCAGGCCGCCTTCCACGCTCGTGTTCGAAGCAGCTTCAGCTTTCTAGCACAATCTCGCGTGGTTCGGATTGAGAAGCATCCCCTGCGCCTGAAACAAGCTTTCCCTGAGTCCGGGAAGGGACAGAATCTTCGCCCTTTCGCTCGAAACTACAGGAGAGAATTTTTAGGATCAGGCACATTGAGATTCACATGTAAGGTTGAGCGAGATTCCCTCGCGGACCTCAAAGAAAGGAAAGACGAGAAGTTAAAGGGCTTGCACATCCACGTGTAGGAGGGAGGATAGAAAGCGAAAGAAAAGAAGACTCACGAGCTCATCGAATGAATGGCGCTACTCCGATCGTTTGAATCTCAATCTGGCCCTCCCGAAGGTTCGCAAGGCATGCCGGTGTCTCGACTTTGCCGTGCTTTCAGAGCAGAAGAACCAGCACCAGGAGCATTATCAGCACGAGGATGAGAATGCCAATGCAGCAGCTTGACCAGGTATCTGATAATGATCAGCTCAACCGTGTCATCACTTCCCCTACTTTCTCCATTCTCATTCTGAGAAAGGGGATTAAAAATACCTTCATTATGCTGAATCACCCACCCCACCTTCTTGATCCCGTTCTTCAACTTCCCCCCGACGCGATCAGCGACATTATCGACATCCTCCAGCATGCCAGCCTGCTCTTCCAACTCCCGCCCCATCGTATCCGCCTGCGCGCGTAGGTTCCCCACGGTCTTGTACACGCCATCCAACTGCTCATCCTGATCCTGCATCATCTCCACCTGGCGCTGCTGCTCAAACGCCCCATAATCATCCTCTTCTTCTTCTCCTCCCCCCCTCCCCCGATCTCCATCACCATAATCATCAAACTCCGACGGCGCAGGCAGCGCTGACCCATTCGCTCGATCAGCGGCGCCTGTGCCCTTGGCCCCCCCCTTCGCCAGTCGGAGATCCTCCCTCATCCCCTCGACCTCATCCCCAATCCTCTGCACCAGCTGCCGCCGCCGCCCCACCTCCTCGACATCCAAGCCGAACTTGAACGGGTCCCCCTCGACCGCCCGCACGCTGTCGACCAGATCCTGCACATCGGTGCGCAGTTCCGCCAGCGCGGCCTCGAGCTCCTGGCGCGCTTGCAGCAGCTCGGGGGATGGGGTGGCCGAGGAGGAGGAGGGGGCGAGGGAGCGGATCCGCTTGTAGGAGGAGGAGAGGGAGCGGGCGGTGCGGAGGGCGGAGAGGACGTCGTCTTGCGCCCCGAGGAAGGGGTCGGGGGGGTTGGGGATGGACATTGGATGGGATTGCGGGTGGTGGTGGGTGGAAGGCCCCGGTCAAGTTAGGGAGGCTTCGAGTGATGGGCACATCTCGAGAGTCGACTCTGCAATGTCTTGTAGAGCAACGAGGGGGAAAATGTAAGCGAAGAGCGTGATTTGCACATTATATTGATGCCTGGCAATCTGGACAGAGGTTGGCGGAAAGCCGCCGGCTGTAACAGACGTATGATAAATTACGAAGCTCGTAATTGAGCTAGAATAGTATTATGCGTTTTAAAGGATACTTCAATTCGGACACGCTAAACTCGATTAGTACTTCTGCTTTTTCCCTACTCTACCAAGCGCACTCTATCAATCCACTAACTCGCATAAGGCTTGAGACCTAGTGTTGTTTCGAGTTTGGAAATTGAAGATTTCGGTGTTCTTTCACTGGAATGTTGTGCCTTCTACTCCGTGAAAGGAGAAGCTTTCGCTTTTCCGTTTTAGCGATTGACCTGTTTTGAATGACATTTCTACTTGCTTTGCGCTATCTCCCATTTTCTAGTTTTAGTCCTTCTTACTATCGCTGCCCAATGACTCCAACTCATCACATTTCTTCTTTGACCGCCTAAGTATCTTTGGACACTGTTACACCCAGTGAGGCAAGCCGATCTGCAGTCTCCCCAGTCGCTGGATGATCCTTGCCCAAAACTTTCATTCGACCGCCTAGAACGGCTTGGAATTGCTCTTTCGCTACATCCACATGGCCGAGGTGCTCATTGATCGACGCTATGGTGAAAAGCGTGTCTAGAGTGTAGGTATGCGCCTCTCCAAGTCTCTTGGTGCGGACAGCCAACACCCGTAAAGCTAGGTTGGAGGCTTCGCCATACTTCTTCTCATGCTCCAGCGTCATGGCAAGATCAAGGGCGGTGTTGACTGTTGAAAGATGCTCAGGCCCAAGAACCCGCTCCCGACGCTCTAATGTATCGCGACCAACCTCTTCAGCCTCTTTATACTTTTCCTGGTCTCTGAGCACCACAGCCAAATTTTGGCGGACTTGGATCGCCTCAGGATGGTCTTGTCTCTGGCATTTGTTGTGAGCAGCACAGACATCCCGGTAAAGCTCTTCTGCCCTCGCCAGCTCACCTTTCAGACGATAACCTAGAGCAAGGTTGTTGATGGCAAGCAATGTCTGAGGATGCTCGTCACCCAGTATTTGCTTCCTCCCCTCCGCCACTTCCGCACTGATAGCGACGGCTTCCCCATACTTGCCATTCTCGCGCAGAACACCGGCCAAGACATAACCGCTCTTCAATGTAATCTCGTGTGGCCTAGGTAGAATCCGCTGATATCCCTCTAGAACTTCGCGGCCAAGAGCCTCAGCATCGTTGTATCTTGCCTGTCTTCTTAACAGCAGCGCCAAGTGCATCGATGTTTGCAGTGTCTTCATCTCATCATTACCTAGGCGGTACTTTCGAACCTTCAGTGCCTTTTCTGCTAGTACTTGTGAAGCTGCAAACTCTCCCTGCCGCTCGAGAACTTCCGAAAGATCCATCAAGGTGTCGATCGTATCCAAGTGCTCACTACCTAAAGCTTCTTCTTTCTTGCTCAGCACTCTCTGCTCCAATGCATTGGCTTCTTCGTATTGACCCTGGTGTTTCCTGATGACACCAAGCAATCCAGCAGTTTTGAAAGTATCCAGATTCGATTCACCTCTGAGTCTCACCTGCGTAGAGTATGCCTCTTGACAAGATTTAGCGGCAACATCATAGTGACCGGCTTGTAGATCGTGAGATGCAATTTTGTGTTGTAATGAGGCGAGAAGTAAGTTGCTGTCCTTGTCCTGGAATCCATAGGTTTCGATCACCTTCGCATGAGGAATCAGAAATCTCCAGGTCGTTTTATCATCATGCCGGGCCTGATCCAATTTTGCAGCAACAAGCTTCAATGCAAGGGTTTGATATTCAGTTTTCTTGTTCAACAACCAAAATATTGTCGCTAGCTGGACGAGTCGATGCATTTTGAAAGAGTCCTTGGACGATTCGGCAACTATCAAGCAAAAGCCTTGTAAGATGCCTAACGCTGCGTTGAGTTGCTGGCGACTCTCGACCAAGCCTTGCAACAGATCTCGTGATAAGCATCGCCGATCGAGAAACGCCATAACAAAGAGTAGTTGGGCAGCTTCCGCATAATTGCCACGACTCTTCTCGAAGGAAACCTTCCACCCTCGCAGCACTGAATTTTGCGAGTCGTTCATCTCAGCTCTGCAACTACCCCATCCACAGCTCACACTTTGCGGGACTCCGGATTTCAACAAGGATTTAGAAGTTTGCAGAGTTGAATCTCGGGTGCCTGATGACAACCCGTGATGTTACGGTAAAGAGTGTCGTCTTGCGTGCACCGATTGCTGTATCTTTTGAGAGGTAGTCTTGTTGCCCATTGGCTAACGGCCCTAATACATAGCGCCCAGCCACCCTCCGGTACCTGGACGTCTGTTGGGTGTGGAGTGACTGCAACTGCTTGCTCATGCTGATCGCCGTTGATGGGGCAACCTGACTATTAATAAAGTTAGTTTGAATTCATTGTCCCCTGGAAATGTCCCTTGGCATTACTCGGCCTCCGATCTCAGTCTTGGGCGAGATTGAATTTCGAGAAGAGGGAGATTTTTGAGAGCATGTCTGAGTGGTACAATGGATGATGGATAGCAAGCATATCTGCCCATTACGAAGCTTGGCTTAGTCGTCGTAAGAAATGAAATATAATACGCTTAGCGCAGAACGCAAAACAGGAGAACGTTGAAGAATGATACTCACCAGGAAATTCCACAAATGTCCATTGTCATTCTGAGAAGGCATGATTCATACATCTGCAAACAAGGAGATCTTTAATTTATCCAACCTGTTTCGTGATGATGTCTTGGGACTGCGTCTCCCAGCAACTTCTTGTCGTCCTCCACTTCCTCACCAAATCGAATGAATAAATGAAATCGAGTTTGCTGCTTCGGATTGAGTAAACAGTGGATTGACTTCTAGCCCACCACGGGTATCACTTGGAACTTCAAACATGCGGCCGCTGCATTCTCTACCGATCAACCCGTCTTTCCGGGATTCACAAGATTTCGTGGAGTCTCTACTGAGTTTCGTCACATCAAGCGAATTGTTTCAAACACTTTGTGGTGGCATCCATCTCCTAGATTTTTTGACCGTAGAGCCCAACTTTTACTGCACGATATTGCCGTTGGAGTGGCGCGAATGGTTTGAGCTGCATGATATTGATGCTCTGCTTGATTTCTTCCTGCGAGAAGACCAGAAGGTTCTGGAGGATCTCAAGAACCCCGTCTTGAATCATGAGAATAGCACATTGCCTGAATTTGGATCGTCCCTGTGGCGTGGCCTTCGTGCTCCCCCGGCCAGTCTCCTTGACTATGTCCTGGCCATCCGCAAGCATTCTTTGAATAGGCACTTTGCCGCCCATGATAGCAAGAGCGTGTCATCGACAATTCCTCGCCAGGTTGCCGTTGGCATGAAACCAAAGAAGATCCATGAGGTTTGGAATTTCTCGAGGTACATTGAGCAATTGGCCGATGCGCTTGCTGAGTCGAACGGTCACCAAGTCTCCCATATCATCGACTACGGGTCGGGGCAGAATTATCTGGGTCGTACGTTGGCAAGCCCCCCGTACTGTAAGTCAGTGATCGCACTAGAAAGCCGGCAGCACAACATCGACGGTGCGAAGACGATGGACGTGACAGCCAAGCTGGTGGAAAAGGAGAGGCGGATGCGAAACAAGAAGCAGTATCGCAGTGGAATAGGGCAGACCCGCCTGCCCTCAGAGCCAAAGTCCTCTTCTATGCGCGCGAGCGGTATCGTAGGTGAGGCGAGTGGTCAAGTGAGGGTTGGCAATGTCGAATACATCGAGACCATGATCGAAGACGGGGATCTTTCAAAGGTCACTCAGACAATGAGATCTCGTTTTCTTCCATCGTCCCCGTCAGACCTCAAATTCCTTGTTGTGTCCCTTCATTCGTGCGGCAATCTTATGCACCATGGTATCCGCTCCCTGGTCCAGAATGCGTCCGTCAAGGCCGTGGCCATGGTTGGTTGCTGCTACAATCTTCTTACCGAACGGCTTGGCCCACCTACGTCCAAGCTACCCTCCCTTCGCTCACCAAATGAGCGGCTTGAGGAGACGAGCAATGAGCATGACCCGCAAGGTTTCCCCATGTCCGAGCGACTGGCGACATACGAACATCAAGGCGGCCGAGGCTTGCGGTTGAACATCACCGCTCGCATGATGGCCTGTCAAGCTCCGCAGAATTGGACACCGGGAGAATGTGAATCGTTCTTCACCAGGCACTTTTACCGGGCACTACTGCAGAGGATTCTCATGGATCGTGGACTTGTCGAGAAGCCTCATCAGGCCCAGTCAGGGGGCCAAATGTGTAGTCAGCCTCATGATCGCACCGGAACATACAACGCCATCACTATTGGCTCGTTGCGTAAGGCCTGTTACCAGTCCTTCGCTGCATATGTCCGTGGTGCCGTGAAAAAGCTGACAGAGGACCTGAATGAGGGGCATCGGTTTGCCGAAGCATTGAAAGAATTGAGAGACGAGGACATAGAGGCTTATGAAAATAATTACTCAGAAGAGAAGAAGCATCTGTGTATTGTTTGGAGTCTGATGGCCTTTAGTGCTACCGTTGTTGAGTCGATAATTTTGGTCGATCGATGGCTCTATCTGAAAGAGCAACAGGAGGTCAAAGATTGCTGGGTTGAGACTGTCTTTGAATATGGTCAAAGCCCCCGTAACTTGGTCATAGTCGGCGTTAAGAAATGATATCCAAGTTCGCTTTGGAGAGGAAAGAAATATGGGCTGATGGAGTGATAATCGAAAACGACTACTGCCACAACTGCCCCGGTGCCGAAATGATCCTGCTGAATCTGCTCCAATGCAGAAAAGATCTCGCCTAGAGGATCATACCTCTGATACGTCAGGAAGTCGTCTTGGCTCGGACTCCTCAAAAACAAGGCAGCTTACTGAATCATTGCTCAGAAAGATTCGGACAATGACGCAAACTGAAGATACTGGAGACAAGATCCAGAGACTCAAGACTTTTGCTCCGCCATCCTGTGCCTTAGACAAAGGAGGGAAATGTTCATTGGTAGCAGAGTCGAATCGTCGTGTATCACTACAGGCCAGCCATGCGGATGTTGTGCAGCCTAGAAAGGACAACAGCAGAACCAGACCTTTCCACAGGGAGTCAATTCGGTTGGCTAGAGCCGTGCTCGATGGAAGAGGACGTTGGCAGAAATTGGTGACGAGTCTTTAAAGTCTTCGCAATATTGAATGAGAGGGTGCTCGTCAGCAATGGAGAAGAGGGAACAGGAGAAAAATCCAGCAGTGCATCATCGTCGTTGCCATCCTCATCATTCGTTCATGCGGCCGCGCAATGTGACTATGCCGCCATCTTTTCGCCCTGTATTGTGGCGAGCACCTTCCGCCGTTGCTTGCCGTTCCTGAATTCAAGGAACCAGATGCCCTGCCAGGTTCCCGTAGCTAATCTACCTTGCGATATGGGTATGCTCACGCTCGAGCCGATCAAGGAGGATTTGATGTGAGCCTGAATCCCGATTAGTGGGGCAGTATATCAGGAGAAGACCAGAAGCTCATACAGGCATGTCATCACTGCCCTCAGCATCGTGCCTGTAGATTCCTTTGCCCGCTGGAGAGTGTCAGCCTCCAGTTTGGCCCCAAGTTCTCTTTGTCATGATCCGGTCATCGCAGCTTCCTGCCACCCTGCCACCTGGGACATTTCGCCAAGGAGATCGCGCTGAAACCCTGGTAGAACCGACCTTTATCTTCCACCACGATCCTATCCAAGCTATCGCTCATATCGGCCCGTACGTCGCTGTCCCAATTCTCGTTCATGGTCAGGCCGCAGCTCGTATGCTGCAGGAATAGATGGAGGAGACCGCATTTAATGTTCTTGATTTCGGGTAATGAGGAGGTGATGTGTTCCGTGACAAGATGCGAGCCACGGGGCAGCAGGGGCAACGTCAAGGCGTGCTGGCTGTAGGTTGTAGCCATTGATGGGGGATTGGGTGGTCAGGCAGTGATAGGGTCAATTCTTCGACGTGGACGGAGGAATCAGGACGAGACTGCGTTGACTGGGAGGGCAGATGAATGGAAAATTCTGGCAGGTGATGGAAGATCGGCCCTGATGTTGTAGCGTTGAAGATTTAATTGATTGAGTTTGAGATGAAAGTCCTGCGATGACGTCGATCCTTAGGTCCATGCGCTAGAACGGTCTCATATCACAAAAGATGAAGTCTGCTCATGCCGGTGAGAGGAAGATTCAATGTGAAGGTTAATGATTCTGAATACATTTCTAATGGATGTTGAATAATTTGTAGAGCTTAAGCTCGCTCTACACTACCATTTCAAGAGTATGAGCATCATACTATGTCGCATGCTCTGAAGAGTTTCATTCAGGGGCATCAAAAGTCTGCTTCGCCATCTTGGGCTGGATGATATCCAGCTGGCACATGCCTGGCCATCGACGTCTCTCCGTTTGTCATACGCCTTCGCCGGGGGATCTTCAGCTTTCTGCATTAGGCAATAGGATCCTTTCCCATGACTTACCTCTGACCCCATCAAGCGGTCTTCCGAACAAAGAACGGGAAGCCAGTGTCAGGATGAATGCGCCAATCTCCCGGCTGGCAATGGTTCATGATATCATTCGTGGTGCGAAGTTTCCAAAAGCCACTGGTCTCCTGACAATAATACTGCGTGTTGCCAGTCGGCACCTCAGGGACGAACTGAAGTTGCTCGTCGGCGCCGTTGGCCCAGATGCCGTCATCCTTTCCCTTGCTTCCCTTTTTCGTAGCGTTGCCGTGCGTCGCTTCAGGAGTCCTGAGGGTTGATGTGTATACCATGGGGTCGCCCGATGTCTATCTGACAGTCAGTGAGGTCCCATAGCTATTAACCACGGAAGAGCACGAATTGCTTGGCAGATCTGGATGAAGAGGGGAAATTGAACGCATGCACAAGTCAGCGATATTCATTAAGAGTTCAAAATTCTCCTGGCATACATCTGCCGTACGCTTCAATTGGTCGGATGAAATGGACGACCTACGACGGTCTCCCTCGCTGCTGGTTTGGCCCGTGTGGTTTTGGTTGTTCCTGGCGATTGCCACGCGTCTTTGGACATCCCATGATTGTGCTTCGCTCGAGTACTAGCGTGGGAAGTATCCCAAGCGCTATTTTTGGGCTTAGGTTGGGAAGTAGATCCCCAACCGTCATCGACGTGTGTTGAACCCCAGTCGTCTTTGATAGTCTGAGTATTAGTGGCAGATACCCATGGCTCATGATGGTGCGGTGACTCCCAGCTGCCCTCTTTGGTCGCATCATTTGTAGTCCAAGTCTCATCGCTATGCTGATGATGAGTAGCGGACCCCCAGCCATGGTCGTCAGGAAATGCGTCCCAGCCATGGTCTTCATGGAATGCGTCCCAACTTTGATTGCCAGTTTGAGGCGTAGCAGTCTCCCAATCACCTGCATCATAGTTGGCAGCCCAATTCCCCTTCCCAGGCTTGTGGTTTGCAGGAATTTCCCAACCATGATCGTCTTTGCAACTATCCCATGTCTCCTTCTTTCGCCGAGAATGAGCAGCTGGAGCCCAACCATCATCACCATTGGGTGTGATCCAGGTCTCATTTGTAGTAGGTTGGTGGCGAGTAGCAGATTTCGGTGGGTCGGTGGAATGAGGTAGGTCCCACGAATCATCCAGCCACGGGTCATGTCCACCGCTCATCCAAGAGTCTTCACCGCGCGGATCATCCCATGCCTGGTGTTGAACATTTCTCGTATTGACATCTCTTCGGCGGCTTGGCTGTCCAGCTGATTGCGGAACTTTGACTTTTGGGCTGCGTCGCTCTGGGTTTTGCTGATATTCAGTGTTAGGCTGCAGAGGATACCAAGAGTCCCAAGAAGCTGTTTGCTCCCATTCTTCGTCTGGACGGCTCCAAGTGCCACGACTGCGCCTCATACTGATCGATTGAAAAGAGGATGGAGCTTGTTTTGACTTCCGTTGTGTTGTTGACCGAAAGAGCGGACAGTATAGAAGGATCAAGAAACGAAGGGAAGCCCTTAGGGTGTAAAGATTTGGAGGTTGGTGAAGCAAAGAGTGAATTGAAACAAGCAGCGCAAAGCAAGGTGGGGGGGAGGGGGAACATTTCGAAACAGTAGTGACACCACTCACAATAGGTTGGACGTTGAAGTCACTTGATACTAGGACAAATTCTCTGTCCTTTTT
Organism: Ramalina peruviana; assembly: GCA_001956345.1. Taxonomy (NCBI): domain Eukaryota; kingdom Fungi; phylum Ascomycota; class Lecanoromycetes; order Lecanorales; family Ramalinaceae; genus Ramalina; species Ramalina peruviana. The sequence goes on from MSTJ01000022.1 coordinate 11,131, forward strand.
CGCCTCTGGCTTCTTCGCCTCTGGCTTCTTCTTGGGGGGCTCCTCCAGATAAACTACTCGATAAGGCCAGCAGCACATAATGACTCGTGGTGTTGAGGAGTGCAATTCCAGACCCAAGAGAAGGAAAGGAAACGGGGTAGAAGGAGGACTATTCTTCACTTGAGAAGGTTGATTCTTATCTGGGTGAGTCGTGGATTGAAATAGGTGATGAAGGTTGGGGAGGAATTCAGGCAGTCTGCGCTAGATAATGACACCACATTCATTTGTCCTGACAGAGCCCGGCCTCGCTGTAGGCATTTCCGATGTCAAGGGCGAAAACAGTGAATACCGCGGCTTATATGAAACGCTTCCGCCACAGTATTGAGCATAGCGAGAGGTCCCATTATGCCATGATTGATTCTTCCAGAGGAAACTAACGCGGATATCCTGGGCGAGTGTGTAGATGACACTGAGAAGAGCCCTCATGTTCTTGAGCTGGCGGTCTTTGGGCGGATACTCGTAGATCGAATGTCCAGTAGCGGCATTTCCCGCACGCCATCAAGGCTGGTGACCATGAATAGCTTCTCACAATGGCTCGACCACCGTAACCGTCCAAACAACAATTGAGGGCTGGAGGTTCACTTCATGATATCTAACCCGATCCAATGTAACACTTTGCGCCTACAAGACAGAACTACCTCAGTGTAGATAAAATGAGTCGTAATGTGAGGGATTCCGGCCGGCTTTACTTCACCCAGCAAGCACCAAAGAATCTTTTCCGTCCAAGACTCAATCATGCTCCTTGAGCAAGATTCGGTTGCACTCACCCTGTTGCGATCATCCTTGTTATGATCTCAATGACCAGGCAATTTCTAGTCGCAGGGCGTGGCAGAGCATCGCATTCACCAAACGAGTGCACTCCGCGAGGGTGGACGCCTTTGTTGATTGCGAATAATGTGTGAATAGAAGTTCATCCATCAGAACTGAAAGTCGTCGGCATCTGAATCAAATCTCTGGAAAGACGTTGTCAATGTCACAGCATTGCATTGATGGTGACAGACAGATGGTCGAGGAACCGATGAGATTGCCGCCTCGGCCATCGCCAATGAAGCGAGCCAAGAAATGATCTGTCAATTGAAAACGCTGGACCGAGACACAATCGGGATCGGGCAGCTAACTTTTGTTTTATGCCTCGCATACGCTCTCATTTCATACGATTGTATGACACGGCAACCATGTGACAGAGCTTCTCAAGCTGCCTCTGTCACCTCCGATCTCCAAGTGGCGCGAACCATCTTCAGACCATCATGGCGCCGCCGATTGCTGATGAGAAAGCAGAGGGGTTGCAGCCTCCCAAATACATCATCGATTTGTCTCTGCCGCCCGGTCAGAGGTATCAAGAAGTGGCGAGAGATTTCAAAGATCTTGTACAAGAGTTGCCAAAGCTGTTTGATGACATTGTAAAAGACTTGCATCTACCTCTAAAATGGACAAAATGGGTTGCAAAATGTCTGCTACGAAGGCTACACAATTGGGAAGAGACTAAGGAACTCCGTGGCATATCCCAAATCACTGGCATAGACCTGTACCTGCTGGTCGCCTTCAATGTTCTGCTTGATCTCTTCATGGGCTGTACCTCGGGAGGGGTCAGAACTCATGATTCAGCCGGACAGTCTCGAATGCTCCATTTCAGGACCCTTGACTGGGGCATGGATCCGTTAAGAGGCATCGTCGTCCAGCTTGACTATGTTGGACGACCCGATGGTCCCATAGTTGCCTCTAGTCTGACATATGCAGGCTACGTAGGGGTGCTGACGGGTGTCAGAGAGGGACTGAGCATATCTCTGAACTTCCGTCCCTGTCATGACGGGAGCACACGGCTTGCCAATTTCCGCTTTTACTTCAATCATGTCATGATACTTCTAGGCTTCCGTTCATCAATCTCTTCACTCTTGCGTGGATATCTGCTCCCCTCACCTTCGTCGCTTAATCGCCCTTCTCCGATGTCAACCCTTGAATCAATTCTTCACCACCTGCCTAGCACGGTCACCACAGCAGCTTACATTATCCTTTGTGATGGCGATCAAACTGTGATATTGGAAAAGGACCATGTGACAGCAGATATCCGCTCGTCTGCCGACTTTGTCGTTGCAACAAACCATGATGTATCCGAAGAACTCAACAAGCAATCACCCTCAGCTCCATCAAACAATCAAGCAACGAGCCTTCAACTGATAGGCATGGACGTTCTTGTCGAAGAGAGCATATCCCGTAAGGCTACAATATGTAAGCTGTGGGCAGATGTGAACCGCAGCAAGCATGGTAGGTCCACAAGGGCGAGCACTCGGCCAAAGAATTTGCAGACTAGAGATGTCATCAACTGGATGAAGACTTATCCGATCAACAACGAGGAAACCCATTTCGCTACTATCATGGACCCTCATGAAGGAAAATTCATCTGGACGCAAAGGTATATGGCGGCAGGTGCTGAGTCGGAATAGCCCCCATGTGGGCGCTTCTGTAGGAGTTGAAGCTTCATATTTCCACTTCCCCCTCAATCCACCAGGGACGATACCGTCTCGCTATTCCGGCGATGCGATCTTCTTATGCGCGAGTGTTCAGACACTCGTTCCTAGATGTAGGAAAGAAGGAAGTGACAGCTCTTTGCAACATCACCAATGTTCATTGCCGTATCCTGAATGCCATGACCAACTATTACGGCTTCGTTCTAATAGCGGAGGAAGCCAGGARTATGCGGGCCCGCCCCCTTTGGCCATTAAGACGCGCAAGAAAGGTCGATATTCAAACGAACAGCCGAGGGCATCCAGAAGAAGCTGGGATACGCTCAAAAGGAAGAACAAGACTATGTACATCCTCGAGATCACCTTCGATGCCACCAAGATTGCACTGCCTTTCGCAGACATGCCGATCATCAGGAGAGATCATGAGATACGAAAGTGGATAGCAAGTGGACACGGCAGACAAAAAAGCATTCTGGACATGACGCGCCATCTCCTTTCGAACGACGCCGACCCACGACACTGCTCATACACTAGCCATGATGACCGCTCACGTGACGCGCGCGCCGCTGCAACTGATACCAGACCACTTGCCTTCATACAATGTGAAACAGCTGGGGTTGGCATTCGCGCACTGACGATCAGTGCGGTTGGGGACGCCTTATAAGGCAGCGTGCCTCCCTCATGTCGGACTCCTTTGCTCGGCCCCCACTGGTTCGTTGTGTTCGAATCTCCCACAGAGCTGCACGTGCTTGCTGATGGGCGTTTGTGCGTTGGGGTGTTTTCAAGACACGTTAGTGACAGCAAATGGCGGCCCCTCAGTGGTCAAGCTCCAAAAGCTTGGTTCTTTGTACTAACGGCTGTGCCCGCTTCTAACCGCCGACCCTTGTTCCAATCTCAACCTCTACATCCGTAAGAGCCTCTCGGTCGCAATGTTCCACTCCCAAGTGCTACAAGTATTCAGAAGGCGATAATTCTACTTCGGTGTGACGGAAGCTTGCGATCGAATCTTGCTTCACAGACTGCGATGAAGGCAAACCAAATCCTTGCCAGGTCTTCGCTTATGTCAAGCTTGAGCTCCGCACCGTCCTCTCTACAACCTACCACGCACAATTCAACATACCTTTATGTTTCAGATTATCAGAGGCTCGCAGATTACTCAGTGCGGTTGCATGACAGGTAGATGGCGCTCGCAGCCTCAAAATCCCAGGTCTTGACAAAAAATTGGTGACAAATCGCAGTCGGCGCCTGCCAGCGCGTCTGCAGGTGGAGATGCAGATGATTGGTCATTCGAGCTTGATAACCTCAAATTTCCCTGCTTGTTTCAGCATAGCTACTCTTTGTTCCCTCTTTTGGTCATGTGTTGCTCTGTCCGTCTCCTTTCCAATTTGCAGCAGTCAATCGCGAGGTACAGTCCTGCACCATCACGTGCATCACCATGTCGTGGCGGTGAAGATTTCCTACTATTTCAATAATTTCCCGTCATAATCTTTTCTCTTTTCTACAACCCTCTCGCACGCGAACGACCTTCTTGACATACAGTTCCTAGTTCGATCCTCAAAGGCTGGTCCTTTTCTTCTACTTGTACATATTCTTGATCCTGTCTAGTGCAGACCTTCGAGCTCTCTTCAAGACCTCCGACGCTGCCACTCGCACACGCAGACTCTCTACCCACATCGTCCTAGGTCTATCCGCATCCGCAAAGGCTGGCCCTTCTCTTCTCCTAAAACATATTCTTGATCCAATCTGCCTGGTGCAGACCCTCTACTCCTCAACAGTAACCACGACGCCATCGCGCGCATCTTTCTAGTCACCGACCGACTATTTCTCGAACCCACAACACCCGGCACGCGTATCTTTGTCGCCAGCCGAAGGTAAGAAGTCTCCCAGTGCCCTCGATTGCTTTCCTTCCATCAAAACAATCCCCATTGTTCGCCACCAACGTCACTGTTCGTGCCTCACAATTCCAATGTTGAATGTTCATTGTTGTACCCTTGTTCTAGTGCATTGTCCTGCTCCCCTTCTCATCAAAGCCTGCTGTCGCCAATACATTTATATTCATCTTTCCCCACAAGTCTAAAATTCTTCATCAGTTCACTTCATACCATCACTTGGGTCAACTTCTACCACCACTACTCAACAACTTACTTTCTTCCATCGGAAACGGATTTTTTTACAACTAAATATCAGTCCAAACATGCCGTCGATCAAGGCTCTTCTCGCCGCCTCAACCGTGACATTTGCGGCTGTCAACGCCCATATGATCTTGCTTACTCCACCACCTTATGGCAATCCAGATAGCTCGCCGCTCCTCGCGGATGGTAGTAACTTTCCTTGCAAGGGGCTTAGCAGCGGCGGCGGTCAAGCCACGGAAATGGCTATAGGCTCTTCTCAACAGCTAAGTTTCAAGGGGTCTGCTGTACACGGGGGAGGCTCTTGCCAGGTTTCATTAACGACCGATGCCAACCCTACGAAGCAGAGCAAATGGCAGGTCATCTACAGCGTGATGGGTGGCTGCCCCAGCAAATCAGCAGCCGGCAACCTGCCCGAAAACCCCGATTCAACAGGATCTGACAAGTACGACTATAAGATACCTGCCGGCATCACACCCGGGAGCTATGTCTTGGCTTGGACTTGGTTCAACAAAATTGGAAATCGCGAAATGTACATGAACTGCGCCAACGTCAAGATCACTGGAGGCTCCAGCAAACGCGACTCCTACCCCAATGCGACCATGCCAACTCTCACCGAGCGCGATACTCCCTCATTCCCTAATATGTTTGTTGCCCAGATACCCACCACTGCCTGCGAGGTCGCCGAATCGACCGATGCGCAATTCCCAGACCCCGGCCAATATGTCGATAAGTTTGGGGTCTCGTCAGCTCTGAAGCCACCTACGGGCGCTGGCTGCACCTTGGGACCGGCCGCCGCGTCAGGATCAGGTGGTTCCGGTGGATCGACCAACGCCGGGGCTTCCGGTGGGAGCGGCTCAGGGACCAGCTCTGGGGGTGCAGCTAACTCAGGCTCATCACCTAACATGGGCATGGGCGGGGGAACTGACGGCTCAGCAGCTGCCGGGTCCGGATCGGGTGCTTCGCCTGCAGCAACCTCAGCAGTCGCAGGTGCAGCTGCTTCTCCCGCTGCTGCCTCACCATCCAGTGCCTCACCCCCACCGGTTTCCAACTCATCCACCGGGTCTTCGTCATCTGGGTCCCCTTCAACATCAACCTCCTGTACCAGCCCAGGTCAGTCCATCTGCTCACCTGATGGCAAACAGGTAGGAACCTGTGACGCCACGAATAAGGTGATGATGATTCCTGTTCCCGAAGGCACAGTCTGCAAAGGAGGCTTGATTTCCTGGCCGAGACAACGCCGCTCATTTGGGCATGTGCGTAGACAGCACTCTCTCGGCAAATGGAGTTTCTAGAGGAACAACTGGGCGATGAAAGAGGGTTTGGTCAAGGTCACGAAGGAYGAGCTAGCAAGGAGCTCCTCGGCAAACCCCACACATAGCACACCTAGCAATTGATCCTCTTTTCTCCAACCTTTCCCCCCTCTTCTTTCAGCAAGAATGTTTCTTTCAGATCGATATTTCTTTTCAAGCACAGCCCGTAACAACACCTCAAACTTTGTCAACAAACCCTGTCCAATTTCTATCAGCGATTCAGTCAAAGTTGCGACCCCGGAAGTCGATAGTCGAGCATCTTTCTAAGGTAAGATCTTGCTCTTACCTCCCGACCGTCTGCCTTTTTCTCTCTTCTTCATATTCGATCTCTGCCCTCCCAGGCGAGTTAGACTTCCACCCTCCTCCACATGCCCACGTGTGGTATCCCATCCTCCCCCCACTCGCCGCGGTACACAGACGAGTCCATTCTTCACATTCAGTCGTCATTCAGAGTCCAAGATTTATGATTGGTCAGCTCCAGCAATTCAGGGTTTGCTCTTGGGCCTGATGTTCACCTTGCTGCTATTCAGCTAGCTGCTGGGCCTGGGCCTGGGCCTGGGCCTGAGCCTGAGCCTGAGCCTGAGCCTGAGCCTGAGCCGGCGATTGTTGAGCTTTCCGAGCTTTCAAATATGCGGACATGAGACTTCGGTCCTCAAGATTGCGTCTCTTGATCGGCTTTTCTGGAGAGGGGGACCGTGGACATTTTTGCGGCTGATTCGTTTGTTCGGGTCGATTTTTTATACATGGCCTAAATGGTGCTGCAACATGGTCCAGCGACCAGCTCCAGAGCCATCCTCGCAACCATGTCTCGAACCACTGAAAGAGCCGATCGTGAACCTTGGGCTTTGCCTGATGACTGAACGAATGTTAACAGGGTATTGAACAAAGGCGATGAAGATGAGGGAGATTATGGAAATGAATGGCCCTATAGAATTTCTTCGGGCTCTTAGGTAATCGATAATCGCTGAATTTGTCGGCGTCTTTGTCGTCGTCGGTGTCGCCGCCTTTGTCGCCCTCCTTGTGGCTGTCCGTGTCTTTGTCGCTCTTGTTGCCGCAAGCCTCTATGGCGTACGAAAATATTGCACGGAGCATGCTGGCCCTGTCATGCGCATCTCACATCACACGCTTCTATCGGCATCCGAAATCGAGTGTTTTGATATTTACTATCTTGTATCTTGTGTGTACTTGATGGAACAGAACCCCGAATTTACACCCACTGTTTGTTTCCAAGGTGCGAGATAAACGCACCACCAAATCCATCCTCGATGCTGGCCTTCTCCCAGGTCGACCTGACATGTCGTACGGATTCTTCCGGACTGATTGGGCCCTTGAAGTGAGGCGCATAGGTGACCACCCTGCCCATGAAAGCCATCAAGTCCGGCATCTGTTCCGGAGTGGGTGTGCGGCCCACGTCCACTACACCCGGGCTGATAGCCAAGAAGAGCACACCATCTTTCTTGTATTGCGCGTTGAACTTGGCCACGATAACGTTCATGGCCGCCTTGGAGGCAGCGTACAAAGCGCCATTTTCGGCCTCGCACTGATTGGTGAAGTCGATGTCGGCCAGACCAGTGGAAATCGTAATGACCTTCTTGACCTTGCCCTTCAGAACGAGAGGGAGGAAGAGGTGGAAGAGGTGGATGTTGCCGACAACATTGGTCTGCGATAGCTGCGAGCAAAGAGCATCAACCTCCTCGACCTTATCGCTCCTGTTGGATACATCGCATTAAATTAAAGACCAGCGCAGACACAATAGCGAGAGGGGAATAGCCTACAATGCGCCGATGGATGAATAGCCGTCCAGGTCGGGCACCAAACCTCCGTTGGCCACCAGATAGTCGATGCCACGCTCGCCGATGGTTTCGGCGGTGTCGGAAGCGGCTTGCTTCAGGCTGGCGTAGTTGGTGAGGTCTGCATGGAGTATGTGGACATTGGGACGGTCGCCTAGCTCTGTCTCTATCTTCTTCTCGGTCGCAGCTTTGTCGCGGACCAGACCGACAACGAGGTTCTCCTGGTCTTGCGAGATCTGCCTAAGGAATTCGAACTAGACTGGAATTAGGTGAAGACGGTGCGTCACGCGATACGAAATAGACTCACCCCGATTCCCTTGGACACTCCAGTGATGACGTAAACGGACATGTTGAGTGAGTGCGTGATGATTCTAAGTTGAATGAATTGGGTACATGTGCAGTAAGCGACAAGCACCTCCTTGAATGTTATAAAGGGGGTTCTCAAACCCCACGACATCACGTGCCAGGTGCTTTATAATACTACTCGATTAATAATACAGTTTGGATTTATAATTGGAAGGATTGCAGTAAGCGACGGCATCCATTCGTAGTTGGACCCTTGCATCCAACTAGTCTCGAAGATGTAGTTCAACAAGCGAMTGCGTACCTGACCTGGTCAATCAGTATCCCTACTTCTTTGGAAAGAAATAAGCCAACAGCCCAGTGGAGATTGCGGTGCCAACATGACTATTCCCAGGACCAATCGCCCCAGCGCAACTGTCGCAGTCTTCCATATCGACAACCCAAATCATCCTTGCCAACAGATGAGCAGTTCAGCCACACGATATTGTATAATGCGCCAAAACCTGCCAATTGACCCGCTAGGATCGGAAAGTAGAGCTGCATGGCAGTCCTTACGTCACGATGACTGTGTGGTCCAGCAAGACTGCCCGGAGCTGAGCTGCTTGTTTGTCCCATCTATGGAAAGAGATAAGGCAATAGATAGCACCAAGAAACGTCATTCGTTCTCTGCGCCACGAACTACGATGATCTGGGCATTGTCATTCATAGGTAGAATCTCCAAAGGCCCGCAATATAACGTCAGGGGCGTGACCACGATGATCTGACGCATTGAGTCTAGCTCCGGCGCAACTTCGGCTACCTTGCGGCCACCTTAGAGTAAGCCGACCAAGGCCGACTATCTTTGGTGCCAAAGATTTAGGCGGCTAGGCTTAGCATCGCCAGCCGTCTCTCGCGCATTGAATGTTGAAAGTAACAGAGGGTCCAGCAGTTGTCTCATCGCAACGTATGACAAGGCGGCTCGTGCCTGAACCTTCTTAGCAATGCCAAATCATATGCCACAATGGCCACTCACAGTCCTTATTCTTTCATCAGATCCTCGCAACGCAGATCGGTTGCGCCTGGCGCAAGAGCTTCGAGACTTACAGGTCGCCATCCGCCAAACACGCTCTGCCTTGTCGCTGAACGTCCACAATGAACCTTCTGCCGATATTCTGATATTACGGTAGCGCTGGATCGCTTCGATCCCCATATATTACACTTTAGTGGACATGGTGGGGAATATGTATTGTATTTTGAAGATGTTCAAGGGATTGCCAAAGCTGTCAAGAAGCAAGCACTAGCAAGCTTGCTGCGCCATCAGAAAGAGCTGCAACTTGTCATACTCAATGCCTGTTTCTCGTTGGATCAAGGGCAGGCTTTTGCGGACGCAGTTGGTTTGGCGATCGTATCAGAGGGAAGCATACTGGACCAAGATGCGATCGACTTCTCCCGAGAGTTCTATACTGCGCTCGGATATGGACAAAGAAGCTATACTGAAGCTTTTGAGCGAGCGAAGTCCGCTCTTGAAATGACAGGTGAAATGAAGGTGCATCTCTTGCGAAGTGAAACGCCCGGCGTGCAAGATGTCTTAGCATCTTCATCTTTCGCACCGGGTGGGTGAATGCTCTTGGCCAAAATAAGGCTTCTAAAACAGAAGGGATAGAGCTCCATTTTGAGCTGACACGGGTCATAGAAAGCCGTACTGGAGAACTTGACTTGGAGGTTGGCAACTCCAACGACGACTTACACGGCATTGTACATAATACTGACTTGGGGACACACGCAGGCCGTCCAACATGACTCAGATGCAATTACTGCGTCTAATCAGCTTCAGAACATACACTTTGAAATTCCCTTCGATAGCAACAAGAATCACGTTAGGCGAACAGCTATCGCCAATCAGCTTGAGCAACTGTTTCGCGTTTCAAGGGAGCGTGGCATATTTCAAGCTCAAAGGGTCGTACTCCATGGGCTTGGCGGGTCTGGGAAGACAGAATCTGCCGTTCGTTTTGCTGAGCACCACCGGCAAGACTACACAGCAATATTTTGGGTCTATGGAGCGGACGAAGCTCGATTGAACGATGGGTTTGCACGAATAGGCAGAGCCGTCTGTAGCGAACGGAAAGAACTTTCCACTGATTATGTGAACGAAGCCCAAACCTGGTTCACAAAGAACAAAAGATGGCTACTGATAGTCGATAATGTCAACGATCAACCAGCACTGGATGTACTACGTAGGAGATACCTCAAAGGCGGAATGGAAGGACATATTCTATTGACCAGCCGGAACTCAACCGCTTCTGCGCAGTGGCAAGGTGTCGAAGTTGCTGACATGGAGCAGTCTGAGGCTATCATCCTACTATCCAACATTACAGGCCGCGAATTTCAAGCAGAAACTCAAGTTGTGCTAGATTTACTAGCGGACGTAGGTCATTTGCCTTTGGCCATAGACCAAGCGGGTTCATACATTGCCGCGACTGAGATCAGCATCAGGGAATATTACCGGTGGTTTCAAGTCGAAAAGAGTCGCTTATTGCGGCAAGTGCCCTCGACTCTCTACAATTATGACTCACAGGAGACAGTCATGACGACCTGGGAAATGTCTTTCCAACGCATTGAGGAAGTGGACTTACCAGCGTCGCAACTCCTTCTCATGACGGCTGTGTTCAGTCACCACGACATTCCGTTGGATATGCTGGAGCTGACCGACGATAGCCTTCGCTATTGGGCCCCCAACGGAGAATTCGAACCGTTACCTGAAGATCAGGAATGGGTATCCAGCACAATGAAAGAGACCTTACAATCTCATCTCAGACTACGAGAGGCCTTACTTACACTCAAGAATTACTCATTTATTCGCTACAAGCCAAGCGGCGAGTCATTCTCACTACACCCCCTTGTGCATTATTGGGCATCTCAAAGACTCGAATCCTGTTCTGCCAGGCAAGACTTGATCAGGTGTTCTATCGGAGTAGTGGCCTCGAGCTTTGGAAAGGAGGAAAGAATGCCACCATTCGCTGTGCCGTACGGGAGCGGAGATGTCGCATCCGTACTAGAAGAGAAGTCCTTGCGTCTTTGGCCATGGCGTGAGTATAGGACTCTTGTGCCTCATGCTCACCGCTGTATGCATCATGTCACGCAATTGGATACCTTGAATCAGTCCATGGCCCATCTGTCCTTGTCCTTGCTCCAGGTGTTCGAGTATTCTTTTCTAGGTGAGGAGCCAGAACAGACCTTTAAAGTGCACAGAGATTTTGCTCACGAAATCATTGACTTTGTCGAAACTCGTGGAAAGGATGACGACCACTTTCTCGATGTAAATATTGTTCTATGGCGGCTCACACGAGCTGTCGTATGTACGTGTCAGAAAGCCGGCATCAGAAGAATGAGGTGCCATCGATGTAAACAAACGTTCAGTGGCGCTACAAATATTTTGCTTGGCCTAAAACTATCAAAGCTTACTTCCCCAAAAACAACAGCGAGAGTCAAAGCGGCCAATCTCTGTCTTCTACTGGTCCTCTTTCTTGGTGGTTCCAAGTTTGATCACAAGGACCAATTCCCGTATGCGGAGCTTCACAATGAAGCTGCTTATTACGATCGACCCTTTTCCATTCCAAATGAGGAACCTTTCAATACATGGTTTAGCACTCCATTGGCCCTACAAAGTAGACTGGAACGATACGTTTACAACTTCACCGGTTACTTGCAGGTCAGATCCTCCTCAGAGAGAAACGAAGGAGAAATAAATCACAAGCTCGCAAAGGACGTTTCAAGCAACTATGAAGTATTGTGCGGCACCAATTCGGAAGAGTATCGCCGAAGCGTGTGGTATCTTACCACCTTCTTTGAGGACATGCAAGAGTGGTCTCAGGTTGAAGCTTACTTGGAGCCATTGGTAAGAATTTCGATGAAAGCTCCCATCAATTCTTGGTCACACGAGCGTTGCGTTATTCGACTCGTTGATGCTCTAATCCACATGCGCAGAGAGGATGAGGCGCAACAGGTTTTGAGAGGCGTCCAAGAAGCCTACGACTATGCGGGCAAGCTTTTACCTTTGATGCGCCAGAGGTATTCAGGGCCACTACAACATGGAGTCGTACGTACAACATCCCTAACTTCCTTATGTAAACTTCTTACTGTCAACTGACAGAGATATCTACACAGGTCCTAGAAAAGGAGCCGTGGCAAGTCTTTGTCAAAACGTTCACTGGTAGAACCATAACCATTTCGAGCCATCCGTTCGCAACAGTGCGCTCTCTGCTCTACAAAATACATGATAGAGAGGGCCCATCCTTGTGGGATATGCGACTCATCTATGGCGGCAAGCAACTCGATCGCGACCGCTTTCTGAGGGAATACGGTATTCAAAAAGATTCCACAATTCACTTAGTTATGAGACTGAGCGGGGGTGACTCTAATTCGTCATATGACCGGTGTCTTTGAAAGCCTCCCCTTTGAACAACTCCTACTACGGTAAGTTGTGAGAGTATAATGCCATGTGAGGTCTATTGCCATGTGCAATATTTTTGACGACGACAACGGCCGACAAATTTTTGTGAAGGCATGAGATAGCGAACCTGATCCCTAAAAAGAAAGTCATGTGTGACCCAAGGCTTCTTGATCGATGGACAGACGGCAGCTCTTGATAGGCCTTGCCTAGAGAGCGATCAATAAGAGGCGGAGTATGCGAAGGGAATGGGAATGAGAATATCGAAGAAGGACGGTCTGGAGACATAACCCTTGAGATGGAATAGGCTATCGCAAAGYGAGTGACCAGTAAATGATTTAAGATCGGATTATAGGTCAAGTCCTGCTGCGAAACATCTTGTGCATTATATGCAAGTCTATCCTTGAGACGTGCCCGTCGGCCACTTCCACCAGCTCCTGACAGTCCTCGTCGATACTGCCTGTGATGACTGCTCAGTGGCTATTCTCGCCTTTCTCTCAACGATGATAGGGTTGTAAAGTAGTGGAAGCGGTTGTTTGGGTCGTACCGGGCCTCAAGCCTCTGCAGCCGCTCGATCCGCCAGCTCTCGTGGCCGTAATACTCCTCGAGGGTCTCCAGGTTACTGGCGTGTTTAATGTAGGTATCGAAAAGGCGGTTGGGGTGGCCGGCGTTCCAATGGTCACTGCCCTCGGCGGCCCAGACCCAGGCCGCTTTCTCGCTGTCAGGGGTTGGCACGACTGCATCGGAGAGCATCAGGTGGCGGTCAGCGCGGAAGGGGCAAGGTGAGACACGTTTGCGGGCCAAGTTTGCGAGCAGCAGTTCGAAGCCTTCTTTCTTTTCTTAGCGCCCAAGTGAATTATATGACTGTCAAATTTTTCCTCCTCAAGGCGGTCTGCAGTCGCATTATCTAGTCCTTGGTGCTCAATCACAACAGCCATCGCATCTTCATCATTACATCTTCCATCATGTCCGTCATTGTGCACGGAAACGCAGGAGGTGAACCTCGCAAGGCACATTATCACGGATTTTGGGAGAGTTTGATTCTTCAAGACGTCTCCATTTCGCTATCTCTCGCTCATTCAGTCAAACGCTAACCTCTTTTTCAGGAGCAAGAATCCGTTTTCTTTCATCCTTTTGCCAACCCGGCCTTCCTAATCAGGCCTTCCTTCTTTAAGTCCGGGCTTAGACGGATAGCGCTGAAGAGGTCTCAGGCAAACAGGGACTGAGACAGCTGTTCAGGCGTCTTCCCCAAAAACGAGAACATGAAACCTCGGTAGCGTTCTTCGGCTGTTCGTTCGAGGATTGCCTTCTCGATTGCGGCGGCAGGTCCAGATGACTGACGCTTGGGATGTTGCCCTCTTCCTTCGCGTAGCTTACCGTTGGGAGGTCCTCCTTTTCCTCCGCATGGCTGACGCTTAGGATGGTATCCTTCTCCTTCGCTCCCAATATTCCGTCGTTTGTCAGGCCCTTCTGGGGAAGGGGTTCGCGGATGCTTGAGTTGTCGCTGATCTGGTTGCCTTCTGACTTCGTCTCCAGGGTTCTGTCCTACGACGGGCGTTTCCGGGGAAGAAAATTGCGGACGCTTTATTTGCTGCTGATGATAGATTTGTTGCGGTCGAGCGTCTCCAGCGAGTGGCTGATTTGGTACTGCAAGTTCGAGGAAGCGATGGATTATGTCGGCTCTGTAATCCATATGGTCCATTGTAAGTCTTTTCCTCGGGTTGTCAATCAGCTTCGGGTTTGATTTTTGCAAGGTCTGGACGATCCACATTAAGAGTCATATGGTTTTCATTGATATTTGACTTGCGAGTTGTTTCTTGGTCGGTGTATTCACTATTACCGTCTTTGACGCCACTGTCATTTTTACCATCTTTGTCGTTACTACCATTGTCATTAATCGAGCCCAAGAAAACATTCGCATTCACTGTCTAAGCTTGAGGCTCCACCGACGCAACTATTCACGCCGCGGTCCAGAGGTCTGAATCTCATAGCCCGCTTTTGACTCAATTATTTGACAAGATCTCAGGTTACAGCGCAATTAGCCCATCATTCCTAGAGTACCTCATGAAATCACCCAATATCTTTTTTTTGTGTCTCTTGTGATACATATGTGTAAAAGCGTCGCTGTGACCTGCAATGCCGTCAAAATCATTATGATATTGAACCGCGCCCCTTAAGATATTTGTTCAGACCTCCAAAGATGGGTTGATTATTATGAAGGCATCGGACATGGAGGCTTGCTTGGCAACGTCGTCAAAGACACCTGGGACTCTGCGAAAGTCTATTCTCTGCAGCCCGTGGTTGAGTGTAGAGTTGCTAGCCGAGTAACTCCAGTGCATTAGGCACGTGTATTAGGACTCGATCTGAGCCAGGGCCGTAGGGTTTGAATTTTGTTCAGCAGGACCTTCTCGCGTGAAAAGATATTCGCGGAAGCGATGTTCGCCGGATTGATATTTGGTAGACTGGGTCTCGAGGTCCGTCACGCCGCTTTCCATTGTTTTAACGTAATCTCTGACCCATACTGATATAGGCCCTCCATACTTCGCAGCCTTGCGCTCGGCTGTCAACGCTGCTTTCGACTTCTTACACATATCTAAAGCCGACTCAAATTCACGCTCGACTTTATTCAAAAAGAATGAGGTAGCGTTGATTGCTGGCTTCATTCCATCCAACCACTTTCCACGTTCTCTTAGCTTCGTTATTTCAAGATTAGGGCCATAGAACAAGTGACGAAGGACATGTAGAATCCCGATGTATACGCGCTTGTTTTTCTCCGATATCTTATTGTGTAAAGCCTCCTGAATTCGCTCGGATGTCTCCTTTATAGTACCGAGAGAAGCTTGCAGATTGATAACATTGTCTTGGTCTTTCGTCAGGCGGTCGATCATCATATCTAAGTGCTCTTCGAGATGATCAAGCACCAAAAGAGGGCTTATCCGCAGGCGACTTTGCTGGAAGGGTTCGATTCCGCCAGGAAGGAAGACCATCCTCCATAAGCTCAATTGAGTAAGCAAGCGAGTTAGTGAGCCATTGACTGGGCTGGCCGTATCAAAAAGACCTGCATTATCGAGATGCCCGATGAGCCACTTGGTTTCCAGAATATAATGCCTGATAGTCCCCTTCATATGAGGATAGGAGCGTTGGGAATCACGGGTGGCATTCTGGCTTTGTTCAACGTACGCCGTGAAAAGGCTTTGGAAGTATGCTTGGTCGTTGGAGTATTCGGCCGCAGATAATTCCGCACGGTATGTACGTACCATGGTCTCCCAATGGACAAGTTGATAAGGGAGTCCGTAAACGATAAGGCCCATCTCGTCATTCAAAACATTCTGTAGCGGAACGCTGATGCCCTTATCTGACATTCTAAATTCCCCGTGGTAGGATTGTACTTCATCCCACGAGCTGCATATCCAATCTCGCACGTATACCAATCTCCATTGGTATGCGTTTGACATACACGAGTAATGAAGAGGAGTATAGACTATTGCCGCGATTTGAACAACGAGGAGCAGGATCGCAAATAGTAGCACGGCAGCAAACAGGAGGGTTTTTGGTATCAGCTGCCTAGGCAGATTGATGAGAGCGGGAGGTACGGGTACTCTAGCTCGCCCTGCTCCAGATTTCTGTTCTATCTGAGGACTCATAATGATGCGCAGGATTAGAGAGACCTGTGCGAGTCCAAATAATCAAGATGACCAAATTCAAGTTGAAATGACAAGATGAAATCGAGGTATCAGGATCGTGATGTGGGACCCTCTTCACCACCACGAAGAAGATTTCAGGAGAGATGCACAAGCCATACTGTCTCTTGCACCTCACTGCAACGACCCACAATATCTATCATTTCTTTGACCGTCCATGCGGCCCCAAACGGCACACGCTCCAGAATTCCTTGTCGGTGCAGGTCTTTTGAGCAAGATTGAGCGTGTCCTACACCGCAACCGGAAGGATGGTCGTTCGCGGTGAACCCTTGCCTCAGTACCTCAGACGTGCTGTGGCGCATTCTTATTCTGAGGCCACCACATATCCTAAAATTCCAAGAAGCAATTTCAAATAACTCGAAACTAAATGTCAGGCTGGTCAGAAGAGTTTCTGTTCCAAATGACGCGTCCCTCAGCTAGTTCGTCGTAGACGTGGGAGGCAGCAGGGTAATACCAGTCGAAGACGACTTCCATGCATGTCAGATTTAGCGTGATTGCTCTGACGTCATCGCCGCTACGGGCTATCGATGAGGAGCATTCAGTCACCAACATTATGCCAAGTGATAGCATGGTCTTGTTCACTTGATAAGAATGCGGGGTCCATGGTGGGGTAGTTCAATATTGCTCCTGCGTTGTTGCGCCCTTGCTCCTCAAATTTAGGAAGTCGCCCGGAGGAGTGCTGAAGTGACACTGATATCCAGTTTTTGACATGTGGCTTCACCAACGGAGAATATGACGTAGCGCCGAGGAACCCATCGTAAAACATCATATTAGGAAGGCAAGAATGAGTGCCTCATCATCGTCGTCTCCTATCGAACTCACACAAACCTTCCACTACTCCAACACCCTCTTCGAATACCACATCCGCTGGACCTCTCTAGGCGATGCTTCCTCCCCACCATTGATATTTGTGCACGGCACGCCGTGGTCCTCACGCGTTTGGCATGTCTACGCACTTTCTCTCTCCCGGTATTTCCGCGTCTACCTATTCGACAACCCAGGATTCGGCGACAGTCCCCTCGGCAAGCCGATGCCGGGAAAAGAGGATACCATCACCAAGGGAGTCGCACTGGACGCGGACCTCTCACGGCAATCCGAGGTCTTTGCCGCCCTGTGTAAATCGTGGGAGCAGGAATGGCGAGGCACCAAGGCGCATGTCGTTGCGCACGATCATGGCGGATTGATGACCCTACGTGCGCATCTATTGCATGGCTGTGAGTACCGGAGCCTATGCCTTATCGATGTCGTGGCGCTGGGTCCATTTGGGCTGCCGCTGTTCAAATTGGTGGAGGAGAACGAGGGGGTCTTTACGTCGTTGACGGGGCCCGTATTTGAGGGGGTGGTGGAGGCCTATATTCGGGACGCGGCACACAAGGATCTGGGCAAAGAAATAATGGAGATGCTGAAGCGACCTTGGATTGCGACTGAAGAGGGGAGGACTGGGTTCGTGAGGCAGATGATACAGGCCAATAATCGCAGTATTAAAGAGGTCGAGGGGAGATATCATGAGGTGGGGAAGAAGATGCCGGTGAGGATCATTTGGGGGAAGGAGGACAAGTGGATTCCAGTGGAGACAGCGGACAAATTGAGAGAGAAGTTGGATGCCACAGACGTAGTAGTGATTGAAGGAGCCGGTCATTTGGTCATGTACGATCAGGAAGCGAGTCTGGGGATTGAATTAGGATGGTGGTTTGGCACGGTCAAGTAGCGGCAGGGACGAGGCTGAATCAGTGCCGGATCGGCCAATTGCGACAGGGCAATGAGTAAGGCTGGCCTATTAGAACTGAAGCCTTGAACTCTAGTTGCATCAAGGGTTGGCTGGGTCAGCCTTAAATTATCTCACCCCACTGAACAGCGATCAGGTTGCAGTACTGCTCCTCGAAAAGCTTTACATTCGGACCACTGCTCCAATACAAACATTTGGCCATGGGGCCCGTCGTTTCCCAAGCATGTCAGATACAAGAAATAGCACTGGCGCCTCGAAACCAACAGAAAAGACACTTGGGAAGAAACGCCGACCCCTCTTTCAACGCCAGTCTCTCGATCAGGCGAAACGCTTCTAAACCTTCGCAACCCACAGCACCTTCACGTTTTTCGAAAAGGTATCCTTCTGGTTACCAAAAGGTTCATTCTTCAAATCCTCGAGATTTCCCTTGATTACCGCTCCACCGCAATCACCATACTCTTTTGCATACAGTGTGGCCTGCGCACCTGCATGGCAGCTCACACTTTGCGCCACGTTAGACCACTGGGGCAGGGTATCGCCACCGCCTTCGCCAACGCACCAAACATTGCCGCCGAAATTGGGCTCGGAGAAGAGGCAGCAAACAGGATCTGGCCCATCACCGGGACCCTCCACCGTGAAAGTCGATTCGCCACTCTCATTCATATCCATCTGGTTCATGTCATCTTTGAACTTGGTCGAATCGTCGTTCTTCCTCGTTGGATCTTGATTGGCCTTGTATTCACGGTCGTCATACTTAGTCGTGCGCTGATGGGCTTGATTTTCCCATTTCCAGTGAGTCTTGAGACCCCATTGGGTCGTGCCAGGGAAGCCAGGCAGAGTAAGAGTGTCAACGTCTTTGATCTCGAAACCCAATCCATGTTGTCTGCCGTAGGTTCCTGGCGGTAAACAGACTGGTGGATCGCCCGCTTTGAAAAGGCAGAGGTAATCTGCTTGCGCGAGCGGCTTGAAAGGGTTTGTGTTTTTGTCTGGGGGCTTGACGCAGGCACCGCCCTGGCCATCCGTGGACTGATCAGGGTTGGATCCTGGCGTGAGCGGCTTGCCGTTGTCGTCACCGTCTACTGGAATGATCTTGCCCTCGCCTATGTTGATACCAGCGTTTAGGCCACAGGCGATGGCAGAGGGTATGCCGGTCAATGTAAATCCATAATTCGGAAAAGACATGTCCCCTGGATAAGAGATGAGTTTGCAATCGCCACCTGGTGCTGGTATGATGCGATTGAAGACCTTGTCGCCAGTCTCATTCAGATGAGGGAGGGTTACTAGAGCGCTACACCTCTATATTAGCGACAGCCGAGAAATCGGATTCTACGGAGGCTCTCACCGATTGAGTTGGAAGGTGGGATTATCGCAGACATTCCCCTTATCGCCCCCGACCACGCCGGCTTTACCTGCGGCAGTGCCCACCTTATTGTGACAGGTGATCGTCGCGATCTGATCGCTACCATCACCAGCTTTATATTCATCAACGACGTAAAACTTGGGCGCCATGTCTTGGATGCTCATTGCGTATCCATCGTTGAAGTATATCAGGAATGCAATGGAATCAAAATTGTTGAAGCCCAATGCCATTGTCAGTGTGCCCGGACCGTACAGTGCCTGACAATCCTTGTTGCCTTTCACGTCATCGTGGTCTTCCTGGCATTTTTCTGTCCCAGCATGTCAGCTTGGTTGGATGAAACTGGAGATTCCACTACGTGGGCATACCGTTGCCGGTGTGATCTTTGTCACCAAACATCTTCCATTGAATGATCTGTCGTACATTGGTGCGGTCCGCTGGAGGCTTTGGGTCTTTGAATGCCAATGGAAGGACTGATACGGGTGAGTCAATTTCGACAGAGGTCCAAAGCAGTCAGGAGAGAAGAAGGAGCAATACTTGCAAAGAACGTAGCGATCGCGCCGCCAACAACCCACCCCAAGGGACCAGATATGGCCGCGGCAGCCGCAACCCCAGCTGCCAATCCAGTCAGTCCTATGGCTCCACCTACCCAATTGTGATCGACGAAATCAATGATAATGAATGCAGCACCAACAAGATCTCCCGCAACGCCTAGCGCTACCAGAGCGTCTTTGCCCACAGTCGCAAAAGATTTCAGCTGACCGTTGACCTTTAGGATGCTGGTCCTCGGGCCCCCGTCTTTACCGAAAATTGTATCCTGTACCTTTGTATCGGCTGACAGCTCGTTCGGTCCAGCTATCTCGCTCATATCAAGACTGGTACCTGCAGCCTTTCTTGCTACGTCTTTCTCATTGGGCAGAGGATCACAGGCTCCTGCTCTTTTTGACATCTTCTTACACCCAGGATCTTCTATCAAGACCGCTGTTTCGGGGATTTCCTTGGTTGTTTTGTCGAGGAGGTAAATAGATGCGATGTGTCCCTTTGAGCCCACCTCAGTACTTTCAGTCCATACAGAATACGTATCAAGCCATTTTTGGGCTGTTGAATCTTGTGTGATCGGAATGTTGAGATGTTTCTCCAATATTCTTTTGTTCAGGTCGTGACACGTATTCAAGTTGCCGCGATTAGAGCTGCCATATCGATATTGAGGATCTTCGTTGATCGCGTCAATGAAGATGCCTGTCTTGCTTTCCAGGTCGAAGAACTCCCTATTCGTTTTGTCCGTCTTCCCCTGATCCAGGACCAATCTGATGTCGCCATCCTCCTGGACTCGTTTCCCTAGCTGGCGGGTCTTTTGGTCTACACCAAAGTCCTTCACGCCAACACCATAGTTAGTAGGGCCACCGTTCTTGGGGCTCCATGATTCAAGATCGAGTTTCAATGGACCTTCAGTCTCGCTCCCTTGAATGAAAAGAGCAGAATGGTTAGGAAAGTATGAGTCGCCCTTTGGTTCCGTAAGCATTTCATCGGATTTAATGTAGAGGACGAGCTGGACAGTTCGCTCAAGCCCCCTTCTAAGTAGTCCATCATGTCCGTTTGTGGAACGGGCTTCAGACGGTAATGCACCGACGAAGGTCGTCAGTAGGTATACACAGTTTACAGTGTAATGAAAGAACATTATTGGATATCCGAAAGCGACAGAGTCTCTGTGAATCCCAGGAAGTAAGACAAGTCAGAGTTAGGAGTGTAATATCAGGAGAACCAGAAGAGAATATCACCGATCCCTTTTGTATTTGTTTTATGCCACCTGTCATCCTCTTTGCTGTGTACATGACCTAGCAATGGCATGGTTGTGCGAACGGCAAGGTATGAGGCCAACATAATGGAATTTCCTTGATCCTGCCTCACTGGGTCCATCATGCAGCAGGACGGTAATTGCTCCATCGATAGGCAGCGCCAGCGTCGTGCCAACTCCGCAACTCTGCCTTGCAGCGTCGAAGGAAGCGGCACATCCTAGTACTCACAACCTCATTTGAGCACATGTGGCCTGCAAACGACGGTGATGAGGCCCCTATCGTCGTGATAGGCTGAGATCTCATCCATCGAGATCACTGAACCCTTGATTCCGCGCTTACAGCGACGCATGCTTTTGCCTCGTCCTGCGGCCCCTACGTTTCATATTATCCATTGACGAGGAAGTCTAATGATAGATTTACAACGGACACCGTCTCCATAGCATCTGCACAGGTCCACAACTAGCTCGCACTGCCGGGCGACAATGGTTTCAGGATTCATATCTACCAATGAGCGAGTAAGCCTCTGCAATTTCGTCTGGACTGGAGAAGCGGCAGCTGTGTCAGAATCGTTCGTGGGCCCTCGATTGAATTGTTGGTATTAATTGCCGCCCCGAAAGATGGATCTAGCCAGATGCTTGCAGCTGTTTGGTTTTTCTGTCTGCCTGGACGTCCGCTAGGGAATAAGACCTTGACTATCAGGTCAGAACCAGACCACCATTACCCTAAATCCAACAGAGAATGCACTCCATTTGTCCAGTAGATGTCATTCATATCTGCACGAAAGGTGTGCTTATTGTGATTTGGGTTTTGATCTTAAGCTACATCACTTCCTACCTCCGCGTAGGAGTATCTTTGGGCGCATGCGATGGCTTTTTCCAGGGGTCTCTAGGTTGATTGTTATGCTGATTGGATCAATGAGTAAGATTAGCCAGTTTTGGTCTTTGCGGGCAGGCGCGTAAGTGTCCTACAGGTCTGCGATGAAGGGTGATTTCTTTTGAAAAGACAATTATATGACATGCTTTCAGATGATGAGCAGAGAACGATAATGGACCCCGAAGAGCAAATGCAAGTTCGTCGCAACAAGGAAATTTGCCCATCCGAAGACAGCTCGCTGCTGTTGCCAAAAAAGGCTATTCTCCGATGGGTCTCATCAACCTGAAGACCTGGTGGTTCCTCAACTTCGCCGTCCGGCGTGTCGATGCCAGAACCGGGGAGGATCGAGATCATCCCTATCTATCTCTTCCTGCTCCTGCTTCCAAGCCGTATCCGCATCCTCAGCCGGCAGCAATTGGACTGAGTCTAAGCCAAAACAGAATTCCTGGATTCCGTAATGTTCTGCCTCGAATTCGAGCAGGACACTGATATCGTACGTGCGTCGCATATTGGGGCATGAGAAGGTTGGGGCATGATCCAAAGAAATTGTTGGATCCCGAAGCAGAGCTCGTAGATCTGTCGGTTGCCCCGTAATGGGTAAGATTCCGTGCTCAAAGTCGCAAGACGCAAGCACGTGTTGATCGATCCGGTCCGATTTGAGATCTGAATTCCCCTGGATAGCTGTATGCTGAATCAATCGGAGAGAGCAAGATTTAAGCAAGATCTCAGCGAACGGGTTCTCCTGAGCTTCCGCACGACTTATGTGGAGGGCAAACGGCTGGCATTGTACAAGTTCACTCGCGCACTCGACATTGAGACTGAGGTTGCGCCAGTCATTCGGTTCAGTACCTGCGGGAACGGCTTTCAGCTGCATAAGTTTGACCGTGCTCAGACTGGACAGCTTGAGGTCCCGTGTCTGAGAAAATGTAATGTCTTGCTCAGCTTTGATTTGACGATTGGAGTTTTGCTCAGACATGACCAGCTGGACTTTGTAGCGAATTTGGTTTCCCTCTCCGTAGTCTCCGGATGAGGGCAGAAACTGCCGTTGCGGTATCTCTAGCAGCCTATTCAAGGTTTCCGAATCCGGAAAACGATGTTTGGCAGTTTGGTTGTCCGGAAATCGAATTTCGAAGGAGCGATGAAATCCATCTTGCAGCATTGTTGGGCTGGAGTAGAGCTCTTTCTGTAGATCCAGAAATACTGCACTACACTCGTGGGTCACCTGATCCTCTCCCGTGCTAATGGAAGTTTTGCAGATGCCAAGGAGCCTGACAAGGAATCCCTGGGCTGCGAAAGATTTTTCACCTTGAAGACGTATTATAGAAGTTCCACAGCGATAGAATCCTGGTTTGAAGTGGAGACTGTCCCCAAGACTCCTTTCCATATGAATTTCCAGTGACATGATGAAGGCGGAGTCAGCAGAAATTTGGCCTTTGTGTGGATCAGACTTTTACACTCGTGCTCAGGGGTCGATGGAAAGCCTCAATGAGAGTAGCATTTCCAAATGTAATAAAGGAGGAGGCTATGGTACACACTCGTCTTCCAGAGTGAAGGGGAAATATGAAAGAAKATGGTGCGGCTGCCTTGGAGGTCTATAAAACCTAACACTGACCAGCCGCATTGCGGCGGTGATCGAACCTGCCTGGAAGGATTTGGTCACTGTTTCGAAGTGGGCACGTCCATGGTTTGCGGTGGCAGTTGAGATGAAGTCCTGCATAGGGATGGCACACTAGTCAGAAAACGTGCTAGCGCGAACGGTTGGACGCCTTGCCGGCGCTTCCAGAGTTTGCCTGGATTTCACTGCTGCTCCGAGAAAAAGGACAACATCACCATTCCTTAATCCCCCAAATCAGGGGAATGAATTGTATGGTGTAGAGGCCTGCATGCAATGTCTTCTAAATGGCTTCGAGATGCTAGGCGAATTCGGGCTATGGTGCTGGAAAGAGGCATATCAGTCATGCCTGCTGTCTCTGTTGCTTTTCAGCTCCTTTCCTTCGAAAGTAGGTTGCGGACTCTGCGCTTATGACACAATTTTTAATTCAGAGAGCAATATTGGCTCATGGGCCGTCAGAGTTGAGGTGATTAGGCATCAAGGTACATTCGAAACACGATTGCAGGGTCCAAGATGATGCTTCTGTTCCTCTCCCAGCCTCTTGATTTGATGCCTCCTACTTGACTCAACATTGTAGTGAGAATATTAATGCCTGCAACAACGTCCAATCTGTATGATACGAAGCAGGCTATCATCAAGAATTTTCATATTCTAATCTGAGAGAGCTATGCTAGAACCGACTGAAGACCTAAGGATATGGTGCGAATGATCAGGGTCTACCTCGTCATATTGTACGCATCAGAATCCCATTGCTGACGGGAGCACCATCTTGATTCACGACTCTGAAGCGTTATCGAGGAACAACTCCACGTGGATTGGACGACGCAAGAGGCTTAGCAGTCAGTGGTTCGAGGACGACCAAGACGCTCTCAACAACAAATCTTACCAAGTGCAAAGAATCACAGACAGTCGTCTAGAGGTTTAAAACAGATCCGAAGCTCAGCTTGTGTTAGAATCACACTGGTGGAAAGATGTGAAGAAATGAAAAGTGAATTTTGTTTGTCAGAGTGCAGGTGACGAATCAAAAGACATCGAGAGCCGCGACTTGGAGACCAAGTTGGAGACCGGAAGAAGAAGTGGGTGGGCCCACACTGAACAGTGTTGCAAAGCCTCGGATCAGCCTTGAGCCTCTTGGTGAGCGATTCACGAACGACATTGCAGAAAAGGCGGAAAGGAAAGGCTGAAACCGGGGTTCGGCAAATGTCGATTCATCGATTTCCAAACGGCCTTTCATGGTAGGTCGATCATACATGCGATATGAAGTGACGTCGCGCTCGGACATGGCGCATGAAGCTTATCTTGGTAGAGAAAGCTGGGGTACATTAGCGCGATGGGTAAGCGCAAGGTACTGGCCCCTGTGCGCGAATCGGACGTGTCCCTTTTTATATGTCAAAAAGCTTGGACGAACGATCGAACCTGACAAGCGCGTCTCTTACGTCTTGCGTCCAGCCCGTGGATATTCGCTTGTACCTTTGTTGCACTCCTTGGTCAGAATTTCTGGCCGGAACGTTGCTCTCAAGTAATCTAAGTCGTCATGGTGCGCCAGCGCAGCTCATCGCTTGGGTTTGCCACTATCGATGGCTACTCTTCTTCGAAGTCGGTTGCCGTCTTCACCCGTGAACGCCTAGGTAGGTCGAGTTATGATGTTACATCGTACTCGTGATTGCAGCCGCAGGCGGTCGAGGTAATTAAGCCTTTTGCTCATCCGATGTACAATTCATCTGATTTCCGATGTGATTTTTCCGCACATGCTCATACCGTCCTGCTTTTAATTTTGGGCGATTTCAGTGTCGAGTTTGCCACTTACGGTCTGCAAATCTCACTCTTTCCATCCCGACTTTTACTTCCCCATGTTACCATCTAAATGTGCATATTCAAGAAGACCAAAAGTTGCCTCCCTAATGTCTAATATCGTAATCGACCCGACTTTTCAATCATGCGCTTTTGGAAGAGATACAGAGAGACCATCAGGGTCAACTGGCATCTTGGAATGACCTGCTTCGGTGGCCCGGCTGTCCAATTCCAGACCGTATTTACCCTCAATCTCTGACACTCTAGAGTTTCAAGACTGATAGAAGCATCTAGTTCCACAAAATATTCGTAGAAGAATTGGAATGGATCAACGAGCCATTGGTGAGATATTGTGATGCGCCTGCGAGTCATGACTGATTCCGGAGCGCAGTATCAACAGATTTTTTGCTTGTCCCAAGCTTTGCCGGGATCAGCAAGTGTGAAGATGCTGCTGTGTATCAATACCATTCGCAATGGCCTTGCGGCAGGTTTTCTGGCTTTCGTCCTATTTTGGTAATTTTGAAACTCGATGTCTGCCATCCTTGAGTCTAACGGCTCACCACCATTCTAGTCTCCCAGGTGCTGTCGGCATGTACGCTCTTGCTGTGGGCGTGCAAAACATAGGATCAACACTGCCAGCGCCAGCTTATGCTTTACTGTCAGGCCTCAACGCCGCCACGGTAGGAGTCATCGCTTTAGCTGCAGTCCGCCTATCACAGCGCGCCATCTCAGACAAGATCACTCGGCTTCTAGTCTACCTGTGTGGTGGGGTTGGGATGCTCTACTCCGCATTGTGGTTCGCTTGATCCTGCCTGCATGTGCCACGTGGGAGAAACCTGAACCACTGACAACATCGCAGGTACTATCCTGTGCTCATGCTCGTCGCGGGCATCTCGACGTACATTTGGGATGGCAGGTACATTCAATCATGTCACCAATACATCTGCAACAAATTACGTCAGCAAGTCCATCGATCCAGACTGGATGCTGCTCGTCTGGATTGTGCAATCCGAGGCTACGCGACCGATTTCGACGCACCGCCGCCTGTGGAAAAGCCACTGCCCCCCTTGCCACGCTCATGGCCTGGGAGGTCCCCCCGACGATCGTTGCAGCGGCTCTCCGGGAAAGAATCCAACAGCACCGACGCCCGACTGCCCAGCCCATGCATGGCGAATGAGTCGGAAGCGGAGATCCCAGCAATGACCTGGCAGCTTGGATCTTTGATCCTCCTCACCTTTGGTCTCACCTTCATCGCCATCATCACCATACACATCCTGCTGCCCCACCTCCAACGGACCTTCCAACTCTTCTCCTCCCTGTTACTGGCCGGCACCATCATATTCGGAGGTAGGTCGCTCCCGTCTCCCATCTCCCATCTCCCAAAGACACATGCGCCCTGGCGTCCCCTGACGGCCCTCCACCTGTACCTCACCATCACAATCACCTCGCCGTTCCCCCCAACCCTACCTCACTAACCCTCCCCTCCCAAATAAAAGGTGGCCCCGTAGTAATCCCCCTCCTAAACACCTACATCGTCTCCCCCGGCTGGGTCACCCCGCGCGACTTCCTCCTCGGCGTCGCCGTCATCCAAGCCTTCCCGGGCCCCAACTTCAACTTCGTCGTCTACCTCGGCGCCCTCGCCGTGCAACACACCGCAGCCCCTTCCTTCCTCGGCGCCGCCATCGCCTTCCTCGCCATGTACACCCCCGGCCTCGCCATCGTGGTGGGCTTCACGGGCCTGTGGCGCCTCATCAGCGAGAAACGCTGGTTCCTGGCCGTGCTGCGCGGGGTCAACGCCGCGGCCGTGGGGCTCATCTTCACGGCCGTGTATAAGCTGTGGCAGATCGGGCGGCTGACGGCGGAGTCCCAGGGGGGCAGCCCGCTGGGGGGGGATCCCTGGTTGGTCCTGATCACGGCGACGGCGTATGTGGGGGGCGCGTGGTTTGGGGTGATTGCGCCCGTGGCGATCTTGGCGGGCGGGACGTTGGGGATTGTAAGGTGGTGTGCCATTGATGCGTGAGCTCTTGCTTTTGGGTTGCATGGATAGGAGAGGGCGATTTGGTGAGTTAGAGAGTAGTAAGCATTTCAGCGTCGTTCATATGTATTGGCGGCATCATTTAGGCGCGGACGGACGCTTCAGAAGGCATTGGGAATCAAAAGTTGCTGGCTTGGATAGCGGATTGGTACAGCAATGCATTACAGTCAAGTAGAGACTCATAGATCAGAGATTTCTCGAATGCTAATGTAAAAACAGAGTCTTCCTCACAAAGAGGAAGGTTGACAGCTGGACCCTTGCTATTGAAAATACTTGAGCGTCCAGCGAGGAGATTGGGCAGCCTTTCGACCACCGACTGTAGCAATTGCCTCTGCCCTTTACAAGAAATTTCCACCCCTTCGTGCAATAGGCAATCATACGTTCATGTTTTTTGGGTGATGAAGCAAGCAGCAATGAGATCTGTAAACTTTCGTTGGCGAAAACTTCGGGAGGGAGATTATTTCTTTAAACGTAAGGTCAATGCTCCATAACTGAGTACTCGAGTTCATTCAATAGTGATACAAATCAGGGATTGGCCCCACCAAGCTATCCTCCGTATATTGACCAGGGTCTTATGAGTCTTGCTGCGAATATTTGCAGGTCTCTCGCACCACTCGAGGGCGTCCTGGATACCTAAGGCTTCAAGGATCGAGTCGCTCTCCACCAGCCGCTGCAAAGTCATGGGAGTTGATACTCATTATACCGGAGCCCGCCTGGGGTAACTCCATAGTTGTTGTTCAACGTACATGTAGCAAGTCCCGGTGAGACCTGGATAGAGCTACAGTGCCAAGATCATAGTGCTGAAGTCGGTGAGCATCCCCACGTATACATGAGACGTCGAAATATTGCTGAATGCCGGATGATAGCTCATTTCAGTACTATTCAGAGTACTGAGCTTGCTCGTGTTGGCCGGATCGTTCATCGGCAGTCAGCTGGCTCATCGGTAGTTGCTCACTCCGTTGGGGATATAGGTAGTCACCTCGAAAGTATCACAAGGGCTATGGAGGTACCTTGTGTCAGGTGACTCGTGAGCGGTGGCGTGAACATCCCAATCAACGTACAGGCACTCTGCGAGCCTTTATTTGTCGCGTACCTGCGGCGAAGCGGTTTTCCAATTCAGGATTTCCGGGCTTCAGATCCAGCATCGAAAGCTCCTGGTACAGACTGGTCAAGAAAGTCTTTCGTCTTGCCCATGATCGCAGGTGTCTTTTTATGTCGTGAAGATGACGGACCTTCACCATTGTTCAAGTCGCTGCCCTCGGGATCATTCGTGAGAGATCGAGCCTTCGTATCAAGATCATTGCCGCTGACAATCAGCCTCCTCTCGTCTTCTGCCAGCATATTGACTCTCTCTCCATGCAGCACATCAATCCAACGCAACTCGGCTTCCTGTTGCCTATTGAATTCATCAACCTTCCGAGCCACCTTTTCCTCTTCCTCAAATCGCATCTGCTGGATCTTGACAGTAGTGTTGATGCGACCAGCTCGTTGACTGCGCGCCTTCCATTTTTCGATCTCCCGTTTGTGCTGCTCCTTCAACACAACTCGTTCTTGTTCTTGAAGAGGCATCAGACTCTCAAGGATCATGGACTTGGCCATGTCCGGATCACCGCCACTTTCTTCTTCGGTGAGCTCTCGAGCGAAAAGATCATCTTGATCACGTCGATGACGTTTGATAGCTTCCATGATGGCCGCTGCATGTTTCTTCTGCAATTGCTTCACAAATTTCTCGTTCTCCTTGGCCTTGACATCTTTCTCCGCGTTGATCTCCTTCTCCCGCTCCGATATCACATCATCTAGATTGATCTGTAACTCGTCATTGGCTTCTTCCTGCATGAAGTGGCGCTTCTCAATGGCCAACTTCTGTTGCACGCCGACGTGATCGAGAATGACACGCAATTCCGCAAATCGCGCGCCAATCCTTTCGACACGCTCAACTTCTCGCTGAGCAAGCTCCTCGGCCTCCCTTTCGAGGCGAGCTTGCTCCCGTGCCTCTTCGGCTGCACGTTCCTCTCGGAGTCGACGTTCCGCCTCTTCCACGGCTGCAATAGCCCTCTGGATCTCTTCCGCCTCGGCACGAGCGGCATTCTCGCGATCCTGACGTTCTTGTATCAACCTTGCCTCCCGAGCACGCTGATCAGCCTCTGTGCATGCACAAGTATGCCACACCGCGCCACATGTATAACTAGTCCAGTCAGCGTCTGTCAACGTCGCAGTCAAAGGAAAGTGGAACGTACCAAAATTCAGCCCTGCACTTGCAAGTAATGTGCCGGCATCCTGTGTTCAATTCTACCATCGCTCTACAATTGTGGCACCTGCGCCAGCCGGCTTGTTCAGCCTCTGCTATTGTGGCATCGAGGGCGTAATCCTGCGGGCACTCCTGATTCTCGGGATGTTGTGGCCCTCGACAGATGGTGCACAGTTTGGTCTGGCAATGTTGACAGGTCAGGACACTCCCTGCACGCTCTGCATTGCGTGCGTCTATCCAGCGGGCGCATTCTGGTGAGACACAGTAGAATCTGTCAGCAAGCGGAACAGCGTATTCCAGTGACTTTTCATTGAACCGGGCTTGCTCTGCCTCTGGGAGATGCCTGACCATGAGCAATTTCGGTATCTCGGACAGACAGCACTTTGGAGGAAATGTGTCTTCATTGATGATGGATGTGTTCACTAGCTGGGTGAAGCAAGGTATGCAGTATCTGTGCCTGCACACTAGACCGTCCACGGCATCTTTGTGCGGTACCTCGTCAAAGCAGCTGATACATTCACAAGGAGGTCTTTCGATATTGACCACCACAGGTACTGATGGGACGGCTTTTGGTTTGCGGCTCTTGAAGAGGCCATACAGACCCCGAGACTTCGATGATCGCTCCCTGCTCTCGCGAAACTTGGATTCCATCCTGGTGACCATGGTATTCGCGGGTTCTGGCTGGGTAGCCTTGGCTTTGGCAAGTAGACGTTTCGAAGTTCCTGTACGACTCTTGTCTGCACTCGGAGGCTGCAGAAGCGTAGAAGCGTCTGGAGTGTCGGAACCAACAGTTGTGATGGACTCTTGCGATAGACTAATTGAGCTATCTTTGCGATTGTCACTGCTGGGGGACGAGGCCAGTGACCTGGTTGACAGCATTCCAGGATTTTCTGCCGACATTGGGTCTTCCTCGTTGGCAGCTTCAAATGCCTCGACACGCCTCCCACCATCGCTCTGCATCCGAGAAGCTCGTGTAGCTTCTTGCTCGTCGAAAGACTCCTGAACCACGTTCCTTATCTCCTGGGGCACGTCATCGTCTAGCTGCCTCAATTCTTCGGGTATTGCAAATTCTTGCCATGCAAGATCCTCTTTTGGCTCTTCCTCCTCTTGTGGCACTTCTAGCTGTGGGGATGGGAGTTGAGAAGATTGTACGACTGCATCAGGGATCTCTGGGGCTTCGATCAAGGGAGAAGAGAGAGGCGCATCGCTCTCTCTGGACGTCTTCAAGGTGAGGCTGGCCTGTCTTTGGTCTGAGCTTGATCTGTGGTGATTAGGAGCAGGCCGGTAAGCAAGGCCCACGCCATCACCAGCTGCGGGCGTTGTATCTCCACCAAGCAAATACTTCTTCAGCATGCTTGAGACCTTCTACGGCCCCTCTGAGCAATTTCAGGCTTCGAGGATCTTGCAGGATGATCAGAGAAAAGGAGTACCGAAAGCTGAGGGTGTTTGGAAGGGAACGCAATCACATTTAGTAGAGGGCAGGAAGGCAGTGGTGTGTGATCATGTGTCTTTCGTTTTCTGCGTTGAGGGAGCCGGGTGAATGCATCAGGCTGAGGCAGAATGGAGGCACGGTATATATGGGAGGTCAAGAATTAGTAGGCAAGGCTACAGTGAATTAGCCTCGCGCGTCTCCAAGTCGATAGAGTTTAAGACTAGGAACTTGTGAAAAGACAGATGTCAAGTCATGGCCTGCGAGTCTGTGACCAGCAATGTAATGGGCGAGAACACGGCAGGCTGGAGGTGCCACAGAACGAGGGGCAGTTGTTTGGGTTCAGCGGGGAAGGCGGACATCCATTGGTCTTGGCCTTCATGGATTACCTGCCCCGGGCTTCCGGGCTTCTTTGCTTCTTTGATTGCGATTGGTATATGGCTTGAGGCGTCACAAGGTCATCTCAAACATCTCATTAGGTTCAAGAAGTATTGATGTTTGAGTATTCAAGGTTCAGTGTGAGGCTTTCAAGCCCGCAGGAGGCTGTGTTCAATGCGGCTTGGCACCCCCATCAGCCTCAGCTGGGTGCCCCTCCTGTGTGAGTGGGTCCTCTGTTATTCCTATCTTATCTTCCCCCCCTTTCCACCTTTTCTCCCTTCCCCGCAGCAAGCCCCCAAAAGACGCCATCGCACGTGCTGCTGCAGGGTACTCTGGCGAATGGTGGTGTGCGATGCCAGTTCTGTATATATAGAACTTGGGAAGTGTGGGCCCAAAGATGGCGCTGCTCATATCCAACAACAATTTCAACAATTGCTCCTCATGGCAACTTCGATCCAGCAAAACCTCGTGGAGAAAAATAACCAGTACCACGCTCAGTTCAAGGAGGGTCATCTCGCTCTGCCTCCTGCAAAGAAATATGCTATTGGTAAAGACACCTATCTGACCTGATCCGAGGCCCAAACTTGACCGGTCCCAGTGACTTGCATGGATGCCAGGATCGACCCGGCAGCAGCGTTTGGCATCGCTCTGGGTGATGCTCATGTCATTCGCAACGCAGGAGGAAACGCTCGGGATTCGATCCGCTCCTTGGTCATCAGCCAGCAGCTGTTGGGCACCAATGAGATCTTGCTGATTAAACATACGGGTTGCGGTATGCTCACGTTGTAGGTCACATCCTCAAAAGGACCTCTGCTTTTAGCATGGTCCAGACGCCCTGAGAGACACTGTGCCAAGAGAGGAGCGTCTCAAGACGACCCCTCCACCTCATCCTCCAAGTCCGAAAGAGCAACACTGACTCTGGCCGGTGGTGTAGCGAGAACGAAGACGCTCATGCCGTGGTAGAGAAGCAGTTGGGGTCTGAAGCGAAGCAAGAGCTCGCTGGCCTGGATTTCCAGCCCTTTGGTCATCTCGAGACGGGCGTGCGGAATGACGTTGAGTTCCTGAAGAGCAGCAAGGCAATCCCTGAGGCTGTCAATATAAGCGGCTGGGTTTACGAGGTCGAGAGTGGAAAAGTTCGGCAGGTCGTGTAATGCTCCAACCTCGCGCTGGAGTTCTGCTTGTGTTTGAAGGTTCCGTAATGGTGATTCCAACCACAGAACTTTGAAGCCATTCACACACTTTCGCTCCTCTTCTTCGGCCCCCTAAAGCCACCCTCGTCTTTGTCCTCCCCTTTCTGAGGCCACAAGATCTGTTTGAGGAGGATAGCCCGAATCATCATAGCCACGACGACAAACCACGTCGCAATCAGCAGAGGTGTCATGATGCACCCAATTATTTGTATCGCTCTGGATTCGAAAGTCCTGCCTACTGCAAAGGTCGCCGTCACCAGAGCAGTTTGGGGGAACACGTATGAGAACCAGGTCATTGTGAAGGTCAAATGGTGGCCCTTGTGGACGCAGGAGTAGTGAGAGCCAGCCGAGATGAAGAAGAACCAGAGAGCCAGTCCCCAAATCCACAGACTCACCCATGAGCCAACGACCTTGACAATGAGGGCCGCCATCTGCGGGTTTCCCATGTAATTTGCAGGTATCGCTCTTTCAGCGCCTTCTGTCATAGCAATGATTCCTGCAGCGGTGAACTGGAATCCATGAAGTCAGCTGGTCTCTATTAGAAACACATACAAGAAGCAAGAGATGGCTGCGCCAAGCCGCCAATAACCAGATCCAAGGCTTGGAAGCAGAAACCCAAGGTATCTGTCCCTCTGGAGGAGCGGGACGATTCAAGGATGTTACTCACGCCGCATGGTCCCACCGAGACAAACATCCCAGGTCTGGTGGCTTCTTGAGGGAGTTTCTGAGTCATCAGACGGTAGATGAAAGCGGAGTATATCATCAACGAGACCATGAAACCAATTCCCTGAAGTGTAAAGCCGCCGACGATGATGGAAAAGGCCTTCTTTTGAGAAAGAGCAATACTCAGGACACCGGCATGGGGCCCGATTATCAATAGGGGGTATGCAGGGAAGATCCAGACAGGAGTCATTTCACGAATGGTGAAGGAAGCGGTAGACCACCTAGTAGCGAATGAGCGATGATCAATTGGTTGTGTCGAGGGCAAGTGCTCACATGACAAGATAGACGCCCATTGAAGCCAAAACAGCCAGAGCGGCATCGGTCCAGAAGAGAACGAGAACAGCATCATTGAGCCAATGTCCAGGACCGTGATTGGGTCCGTATTGAGATATATTCAGGAGTATGGTACCAAATGAGACGACTGCGGCAGGGATGAAGAGTCGCTCGGTGGGATGCAGAATGGAAGCTTTGAACATTTCAGGGTGCATGTAAAATCGTAGCGAGATTATGCAGACATTCATGATGAAGAGGATCAGATTCAACAGGAAGAAAATGACACCAATCGCGTACAGACCAGGGAAACGAAAGGGTACTGAGATGAAAGCCAAGGATCAGTCGTCGTTCGCGAGCATGGCGTGAGGCCTTACCAGTATAGATAACATTAGCGATGCCCCCCGTTGCCATTGTGAGAGTGAAGAATGTCCAGGTGAAATGGCGAATGCGCTCTCGCCAGAACAATGCTTCGAACAGTCGCTCGCCAAGGCTGGCCGTACTGGCCGTGGCCGAATGATGACCGAGCACACCATTGGGTGTACCATTGGGATGACCATTGACGGCCGGTGGAGGTATCGGGGTAGCACCAGCTAAGAGGTAATCCTCATGTCTCTTGCTATAAGGCTGACGACTGGCAAGGTCAAAGTCCTCGCCAGTAGGGGTTCGATAGCCATCTTCCCCCGAGGGTATCATGTGCAGGGGGATGGTAAGGCCATTGCCAGAGGATGGGTCGTCTGTTGGGGCAACAGGACCAGCCCCGTCGGGAGAAGGAGGCTGGATGGTAACGTGCTTCATATCGGGCAGCTCAGCAGCGATACTTGGCTCGTAGCCGATGGAGCCCGGTTTCGAAAGACAGCTTCATCCATCGTCCCTCTCTTTCTGTTGCACAATCGTCATGAAGAAGCAAGGCAATCGCAATGAGGAATACGTATGAAAACCACAGACAAGGAGACTGAACGACCAGTCAAAGAGGGTACAGAATTATGGGGGGGGGGGACATGATTATCTATCTCTTAATCATGGGGAAAACAAACTCGGGAGTTGCTCTCGAGACTTTTATGGCTTGCGCAAATCCCTCTGCCAAGCCTTAAAATAAGAACTATGGCTCCCCGGACCGAGTACCCTGTGGCTATCTCGCCGCCACCCGAGGACCAGTCCACCACAGATCCGTATTCGTCGTGCTGAGGCATCAGTGTCCGATCATCTGAGAAGCGAGCTCACATCATCAGCAGATTCGCGAGGCGAAAGGCGAGAAAACTGGACTCCCATTTGCCCATTCGGACATTTTCTCCGCAATGCTGAACCGTTGAATGACCACCCACATAAGCTTGATAAGGCAGACAACGTGCGAACCCCTGTGCATGGGCAAGATCTGGGAGAGCCCGTGAGTGTATCTCTTGAGTGCATATTTTTTGAGTGCATTCTTTTGAGTGCATTTTTTGAATGTCAAGAAAGCACGTGGAACGGTCAGGGCGATCCCAGTCTCTGTCGATCCACCACGTTCTTCCTGCTCGCTGGAACGACAGGGCGGGAAGAACGAATTCATATTGGGAATGAAGCTCCATCGAATTATTACAATTATTCGAATCCTAAAATCTAAATGAGTGGACCTGCTTGATGCTGTTGATCCTGATCCAATTGAGGCAACATTAATTTCAAAGTAAACATGCCAGATCGCTGCACCTTCCAATCATTACATTACTGTGCTTCTACATCATTAGGTCGTAAATGTTCCAATGACTGCGCTTTTCATCCTCTAATCCGCAGTGACCTGGATCGTCGTCGCTGTACTTGGCACCCCATCATTGAGGGCAAACAACATCCACCAGCCTGGCATGGCAATCCCGGCATCATCGGGCAACGTTAGAGTGTACGTGTTGCCGGCGGCTCCACTGGGTGTCAATGCGATCCGACGTTGATCCGTGTTGACCGTGTGGGTAGTGCTGCTCATCCGGATCAAGCTGAAGCCGTCCGAGACGGCACCGGTCGTGGTCGCCGTGAAGGTCCCGCCCACAGCGACAGTATCGGTGGAGACCGCGGTGATRGCCGGCCTTGCTCCACCAGTGAAAAGGTAGGGAGGGCTGAAGATCTGCCCGTCATAATGATTCGTCGCGCAGTTACCGCAGAGTCCACCTCCAGCACTGATGACCCTGGCATCGGGCATCAGAACCGCCGTGCTGTGGTAGGTCCGCGGAATCGCCATCGGAGCCAGCTGGGTGAAGCTGTTGTCGGCTGGGTTGAAGAGTTCCGGCGTGAATTGGGCCGTGTCGTCGCTGAATGGGTTACCGTACACCTGACCTCCAATGATGAGTACTGTCCCGTCGGGCAGGATAACGCTATTGCCAAAGATTCTTTGGTACGCCATATTGCCGATCGTCTGCACAGTGGGTTCCGTGTCCGGGTCGCCGAGGGTGATAATATGTGCATTGCTCGTTGCATCTATATCCTGGTAGTTGACTGCGCCTCCAACGGTAAGAATTTTGCCAGCTGCCGCATCATACATGGCAGCATTGCCACACATGGAGTCACCGTCGCCGGCTCGATTCCCGGCTGGGGTTTGGGAGCCGCCTCCGTCGGTGCCGTACCAATTCATTGCCACGGAAGGTCCAGCTTGGAAGACGGATCCACCCTTCCAGCCAAAGAGCCATCCATGGTTGTCAGCACGATAGACACCTGAGATTGTCATTATGAATACACTTGGACTTATCGGACTGATCATAAGGATAACGAACCTTGGGCATCTGCAGTAAGCATAGGAGCAACCGGAGCTCCACCTAAAAGACCCCACGTGTTTCCGTTGAATAGCTCTGCATTCTTGCCACCTTCGCCTCCAGACCATGAAGCGCCAATGACGAATGTATTGCCGGTAGATACTGTGACTTGGGCTGCGTATCCTCGTGCAATGTTCATTGCCTATGTCATTCTCCATCAGCAAGGGTTTGACTTGTATCTGGATAATGTGCAACTTACATTACCCTTGGTCCAGCCACCAGCAGCCGAGTTGAAAATACTCGTTGCGGAAGCTGTATTTCCTCCGGTAGCAATGTTGTTTCCGTGAAAGTCAAGGGACAATCCCTCGCAGAACATGTCGTGCTGGGTGTTGGTTACCAAGGCACTGGTGACAGTGTTTGAGCCAATTGCGTAGGTCGCGGTGATGGTCTGCGCCCCGTTGGAACCTCCGAATGTGCTGGGATCATAGGAGGACCACGCCAGGAGGTTGCCGGAGGAGAATTCGTTGGCCAGGGAGACCGGTACCAAGGGAAAGTCAATGGTAGGGCCCCATGCACCATTCCCTGCCGCCGGAGGTGGACCACCACCAGCAGCGGTGTACACGTTGATTTCCGCGGCAGAGGTCCATTGTCCCCTGCCTCCAGCCTCTGTGAGGGCCGTGAGCCTCATGTATCGCCCATTGGTAGGGGTGAAAGTAGTTGTTTTGAGAGTGTTGTCGTCAATGTACGTGCCGTAAGCAACATCGGTGTACGCAGCCCCATCACCACTAGGATACCCGGTCAGAAGGAACAAGCTACATTCTGCTCAGAAAGGACACATACCTAAGACTGATGACATGACCTCCAATGTTCCCGTTG
This sequence comes from Ramalina peruviana, assembly GCA_001956345.1. NCBI lineage: Eukaryota > Fungi > Ascomycota > Lecanoromycetes > Lecanorales > Ramalinaceae > Ramalina > Ramalina peruviana. The sequence goes on from MSTJ01000022.1 coordinate 48,312, forward strand.
GGAGTACCATCCTGCCTAGGTTGGTAGGTGACGCTTCCCACGAGGTAGCTCGCTTGCATATCAATGGTGATCTCGTGAGGTAGAGCGTCCACTGTTGGGTTGTACTGGGAGTGCCAGAATGTTGTCGTGTCCCCATCCAGTACATTGGTGCATGGGTTGCCGTCGTTGGCGCTATCAACTGTACAAGTCCAACCGGTACGGTCAATTGCTGCCGCAGTCACAGCTGCAGCCGACGGTGCGTCTTTAATATTGGCGAGGGCAACACCATCGAATGTGGTCACTCCCTCAGACGCTGGTTTACCTTGTGCAGCAGGATTCACGCTCGCTGCACCCGCATTCGCAGCCTCAGGAGAGATGGGACTGGCAATCGCAAGAGGGGACAAGATTAGAAAGGCAAGTTGGGATATCATGCTGGGAATCTGGTGCCTCCACGGCGAAGACGAATTATGAATTAAATTTTTTCGATAGTATAGTGACGCTAAATTGCATGCTGTCAGGTAATGAGAATCCGTGGGAGGAGGAATAAGGAGGTCGGGGACAGGACGGGCATCAGCTCGAATATGAGGGCAGAAGCTACACCGTCATGAAGCGATCAAGCATGTCAGACGGTGGCACCAGGTGGGTCACAACTCCATCCATCCAGAGCAAAAGTTGGACGAGAGTAATGTTGTAAGCCGAACGGATGCTACGGCACTACCAGAATTCAGCGAGAACATCCTCAATGGTCACACGTAATGATGCAGGAACCAAAGAAGACAACGAGAGACGGTGTGGTTGTCTAGCTTCCAGAGCTTCGTATATGCAAGACTATTAAAAAGTCTTGGGGCCGATTGACCGCTGTTTGGTCGGATTCGTATGGAAGGGGAGCGGAAGGCAAACCGACCGAGTAAGAAGAACGCTGAGGCTGGCCATGACCAGTCAGGAAAGAGTACAGCTTGAACGACATCAACAACAGTGGAGTAGCAGGAACGAATGGAGAAGAAGCGAAAGGGCAGTAGATGCTTGCAGATGACACGGAGCGAACCAGTCAGAGCTGACGGCCCTGAGCGCCTCGTCCCGATCATTAGTGCAAATGCAAAGGACAGCCCATTGTGCAGATTACGCGATTGAAGCCATACAGGGATTGGGGAAATACCTGACATAATCCAAGGCACTAAGTTCGTCGACGAAATGGTGGAGGGATAAGCATGCGTGGCTCACTTGCATTAGTCGCTGACGGGCGTGGAGAGGGTGCTCATCAAGGCAATCACCCCACCCATCGGTGCCATAAGTATTCAGCCCCAGGCCGATCACATCCAAACGGGCATGACCGTTCATTCCCCGCGGGGGCTGACCATCATGTGGATGGCTGACTCAGGTCTTCAACCAGCCATGGGCATGTGCACACCCGGATGTCTATTGTACCAACAGGAAAAGATCATAACATGATGACTTTGATTTACGTTCGCGTTGGGAAAGGAGTCTTCCGAAAGAGTAGAATGCTTGCTCCCAGAAGACCCACCAGAAATGTTTGTCGCAAGAAGAGCGCGAATGAGTGACCAACAGACCGGATTGTTGTTCCCAAAGGAATGAAAGCAAGCCAATAATCGAAAGCGGATGAACCTAATGCAGGAAGTCATGATCTACACGAATGATGGGGAATGATCCAAATCGTTAGTATATTACCATGCGTGGCAAGCCGAGATGGGGTCTAGCGGCCAAGATGATGATGCATCGCCGAGCCAGCAGCAAACTTTTGATTGCCAACAGACGGTACGAGTAGAGAGAGGTACCGGAATACTTGGTCCAACCACCAGCTGATCTTCAGCCGGGCCGAGACAACCTCCACCATCGGGTCATAGTAGGACCTCTGTTGATGAAAATTCGTGATCCTCTACAGAGTAACGATGTCTAGATCTTGACGCATGACGATTGGTGGAAACCGAGCATACCCATTGCTATCGACCAATGATGAAGCTCACAGAATTTCCGTCTATCGAAATGGACTGCTTTGGGCGCTCACCTCCCCCAATGCGCGCAGTTCCCAAGAGACTTTGAGGCATATTGCTGCATAACGGATATGAGTGGGGCAGGACTGCCCTTGTTCCTCAGTGCTCACGCCAAAAGCAAAACAAGCCTTGATCATGCATGTCTTTCTCCTGTACTCTGTAAGACCTAAAATGTAACATCGGAAGGGTGTATGATCATGCGTCGTTTGTCAAGGTCCTGCCATTCGCTGCAAGGCTCCCTTGGTGCCGTTGCCTACAACTACCACGCCGGAAAGCAACGGCCCTTGTTCTGGCCTGTATGAGAGCCAAGAAATGCCAGCCAACGCGTGAAAGCCTGCAGCCTAGTCTGCACCGTGAAGCTCGTACATGACGATAAGGCAATCCATGCAACCAAGCTGGAGGCCGACTACCGTAGCCCCCGAACAACAATTTCGCCGACGACGTGGATCTGAGACCTATTTATAGAAAACCATAGATAGAAAACTGCAGGGAGCAGTTGGCGCTCCAGAAAGGCTTGCAGCATGTCACTCTGCCATCTTATCTTTTAACATGTCCCGCATCCTTTGCTCACGCTCCAAAAAGGCTTCTTGCTCTAGCCTGCTCTTCTTCAGGTCAAGACACATGACCAAAAGGGCGCCGCTCGCTAAGGTAAGCGCGAAGAGAAAGTAGAACGGGCTCGAATTATTGGTCGATTTATCAATTATAGCCGAGGAGACCAAGGGACCTATGAAGGAGCTGGTCTTTCCGATGATCGAGAAGAGCGAAAAGAAAAGGAACTCTTTTCCCCGCGGCGTGACTTCCGAGATCATGATCTGACTGTATGAGTACCATGGGCAGACGAATAAGCCGTAGAAAGCTGCGGTGAAGAAGCGGTCAGCCTGTTCATACACGCAAGGGGGTAAAGATGGACGGATACTCTTGGCCAGACGGGCTAGCCGGACATCAATGGAGGCAATTTGATGTCCAATGCCAGGGGTCGTCGGGGCCCGTGTTAGCTCGGCATATCGTGTTCAGGAGAAAGGTTGAGATCACGTTTCCACATACTTTGGTAAACCCACACCTCCCAGACTGAATGAAAGCCAAACGATTGAGTCCAGATCCCAATCATTCCCCAGCCATCCAAGAGCAAGATGCCAACGATAACGGCGTTGAACATTGTTTTCGTCCCAAGTCGAAACCGACGCTGGATCCACCAAAAACCCCAGATTCCGATGGCTTGAGCCGCGATTCCCACGAGCAGAAGGTAGGTCAGCGTCAATACGTCGTATTCGACAATCTCATTTTGCAACGTCGCTATGACTGTGACGGTGGTGTTCAAGGAGTCGCCCAAGAGGAAATAGCCTGCTCTCAAGTCAGTCAATGCGTGTGACTCCATGCTCAATCGAGATGAGAAGACCTACCAATCAAGTAGATCAGGGACTGCCGCAGATTCCAAATTTGTGATATCGCGTTCCACAGCTGCCAAAACCCCACCATTACGATATTTTTGCCAGGTGGCAGACTCTGTCCCGGTCGTCGTTTCTCGATGAAGAACCACGGTATACTGAGGATCAGCCAGACGCCTGTGACGAAGGCAATCAAGACGCTGAGGCCGAAGTTGTTGTTCGCCTGACTCGCCCTGACATCCACCCCATACAGCACGCCCACAATGGCTGCGAGCAGAAGCATCTCGCCACATGATTGTACGTAAAATGCCATGTTGGACAGTCGACTCCTCTGCATAGTATCTGCATAGTCATAGTCGTCACGACTGATGATCCCAGCGTTATATTTCTCAGCCTCTTCCCTCATGGCTTTGGTGTTGCGTGCGAGTCCTGGAAACGCTGAAGTCCAAAAGGTCAGGGTGGTTTGATAGGCGATCACTGCCCGCTGTCAGTCACGCAGCCACAACAACAGAAGGTGTGTCCTCGTATCCCATACGCCCAACGATGTACAGCCCGGCAGCTATCTTCCACTTGGACGATTCATGGACACCCAGCCACCCGAATCCAATGCCATAGGCGATGATAGACAGGACGATGAGGATGTATGGGCGCGACCTCCCAAAATCTGATTGAAAATCAATCACCTCTTCTCAAAGATAGCCCCGTGATTCTTGCCTGCATAAGATCCTACGACGAGGAAGATGAAAACTTGAATGGAGAAGCTAATCCCATTGCAGCTCAGCACAACGCTGTTGATGGTCTTACTGCCTCCCGCAAATGTAATCACTCCGGCATCCCCAGCTGCTTCAGAAAGCAAATTCTGGAAAGCTGTGGGCGCGAAATTGAACAAAGAAAGCCCGCAATCCCCGATGTAATATAGGTAATAGGCGTAGATCTCCGCCTTGGACGTTTCCCATTGGGGATCGAATTGGTCTGGCGCGACAGGGTGGTCGTCGATCGGGAGGTTTCTCTCGTCCAGATTGTTTTTCTCTGGGTCTTCTGCCATGGGCATCATCCCCAACCCCGGATCGTTAAGAGGAGAGGAACGCAAAGAGGCGACCGATTGAAAAGCCGAATTGGTTCCATTGTGGTTTGGTCAAAATACCGTTGTGGCCCTGCATATCGTCAAGTTGATCTAAGCAGTTCGAACCAGACCAAATTGGGGAGGTGCTTTGAAGGATGTATTGGAGCACTCTAGCCGCGTTTCACATTACCCATAATCACTCCCACAATATTCATATCGCAGCAACCATAGCTGGAGCCGCATATCGAAAGCGGTGACCTGAAGTCCTTGACGTTTGCACAATGTAATGTTCGCCCCGGACGGAAGTCTTCCGTTAGCAGCGTGCAACAGATTCCATCACGAATCTCTATAAATAAATAATGATCAGATCATCTATATTGAGTTGATAAATAACTCAGTGGCGATCAAATCCTGGTCTTTACCATGAGAGAGCTACCTGAGTATGCTTTATGATGGTCGGCGCCCTTTGCGAACCATCCTTCTCGTTGCTGCGGTGGCAATTCCCCTCTTGATCCTCTTCAGTTGGACGACAAGGGGCACTCTTCGTTCCAAGGACGTTCGCGTTCCAGTATCCTACGACGAAGCAGCGCCCCTGAGCGACTTGCCCGCTGCAGACGTTCCCACGCCGAGCAACGGAGCAGGTATCTCGATTGTCATCGCTCATTACACCGAAGAGCCCTTCTATATCGCTCGCTGGCTCAATTCGCTCCGCTCAATCCCCTCGATCGCGACTCTTGGCATCTCTACCATCATCTATACGAAAGGCTCCGTCACTGACGTCGCTGGCCTAAAAGACGTCGCCACCGCAGACGCCGTGGTGCAGGTCCCAAATATCGGCCGCGAGGGTTCAACCTACCTTCGCCATATCCTCGCCAACTATGATTCTCTCCCTCCTTACACTCTCTTCACCCAAGCCATAATCAAGAAGGCCCAAAAGGAAGGAGCAGCCGACGCCGACGACTCCGGCACCTTGCTACCTTGGCTGACATCGCGACTCGCCGAGAAATTCGACAACAATACTGGTTTCATGAGTTTGGACCGGAAGCATGACATCTGCCACTGTGGCCACTGCACCGATATACACAATCACGACGAGTTTTACCCGCTCTGGCCGCAGCTGTTTGCCATGATGGAGGGCAGGGTGTGTGGGGCGGGGGAACCGAGCGTGCTCTCATTCAACGGGCATTTCATTGTGAGCAGAAAGAGAATCAGGGAGAGACCTCGGGAGCTGTATGAGTATCTGAGAGAGTTGGTGGATGCGCCTGAGGGGCACTGGCTACATGAAGAGAGCTTTCCCAAGTGGTTTGATAGGGACAAGGGCAAAAGCTCGCCACAAGACCCCAAATTTGGCCATACCTTGGAGAGGTTATGGCATGTATTATTCAAGTGTTACAATGTTGCAGATGTCAGGGACTGCGAGGTCAAGGACGGAGAAGAGACAGGCCAGGGTGGATGCAGTTGTAATGATCAGACGTGAAATTTAGGTCAAGGCCGTTGTATGGAAGTTCAAGGAGTTGTGTTGAACCCAGTCGAGGACTCGTGTGATTGTTGCTATCTAGAATACGCAATACTCAATCGATTGCCCCTTATTTAAATTTGCCAGACTGTTCATGGGCAGAGGATAGCAGGTCTCTATAGGTCGGCCTTCTGTTGAGCGACATTGGCGTTGGTTTCGTGCTTCTTCTGATCAAGCTTGTCTCCCACCATGTCCTTGGCGGCACTGGCTCGAGTAGACATGTCATTGTTCCCATCCTTTGCAATATCTGTGATCGATATCAGCGATGGAAACAACATGTGAACAACACGATTGAAGCATCACTCACGCTTGTTTCCCTCCTTGGAGGCTTGGGAGGCTCCGCCCTGCACGGTCTCAGAAACCGAGTTGGCTGCGTTCCTAAGCGGGGCAATCAAGTGGTTAGTATGAGATAGATACAGGTTGATTGGGGCCGAAGACTGACTTGATAGTATCCATAGTGAGAGATGGGATTGAGAAGAGGGGCTAATGTGTTTGGTATTTCTTTTGCTGAGTTTGTTGAAGGTTTGAACAAAGGTGATGGTCGTAGACGGTGGGGCATGGTTATATAACCTGAAGCGGGTCTAGATCAGGTGACGCTCTCAGCCCCTCCCACATGACGAACGTTGAGGCTAGGCAATTGAAGGGGCAACGCGAACGGTGCGCGGGTGCSCCACTCCCCCCCCAACCCGCTCAGAGCATGACACCACCAGGCGAAGCCTAAAATGACACCTTAGGCGAACGACACGAGGCCTGGCCTCGACACCCCAAGAAGCCACATGCATTGGACAAACTTTATATGTCGCACCTCAGAAGCGTTCGGTGAACTCCGCCCGCCGCTGCATAAACTGCTGTCCCACCATATTCTTAATACACAACCACATTTGGCGCCTTGCCAACCTGAAGATGGTCGACAAGGTGTATGTGACGTACAATGAGGTGAGTCGCAGGTGAGGAGGCAATGTGGAAGTTCTGTTCGCATCCTTTAACAACCATGTCCAGGTACACAAGCTTTGTCAAAAATCGGCCGAAGAGATCCTCAGCCGGTTCCAACCCAACCTGATGATCGCTATTGGTGGAGGCGGTTATGTTCCTGCACGCATCTTGCGCTCCTCGCTGAAGCAACCCTCCGGCCCGAATATCCCTATCCAAGCCATCGGCCTCTCCCTGTATGAGTCGCTCCCTCCCAGTGACCCGTCCGCTCCGTCTACACCTGTCGAAACACCGGGCACCAAAGTCACAAAAACACAATGGCTCGACCTCAGCAGCCTTAGCATGGCGCAGTTGGTGGGGAAAAATGTCCTTATTGTTGACGAGGTCGATGATACCCGCAGTACACTCCAGTTCGCCCTTTCAGAGCTGGAGAAGGACGTCAAAGAGGCGCAGAAGAGCCTAGGTCTTACAGGAGAAACGAACTTTTCAATATTTGTCCTTCATAACAAGAACAAGCCGAAGAAGGGCCATCTGCCCGAGGCCCTGATCAAGGAAGGCAGGTATATGGCCGCCGAGACTGTACCAGGTGACTGCTGGGTATGTTATCCGTGGGAGGCTGTTGACATAGACGAGCACGACTCGCTTGCTGCTTCACAGAAAAAGGCGTAGACAATGTTGGCTGAGGAGGAACATTGGAGACTTCAATATAGATCACTGACTAGACAGCAAATCATCTGTCAGACAGACAGCTCCCATGTGCTTGGAAGGGTACCAATTTGATCAGACTATGAGTGACATGTTGCAAGGCATGCCTCTTCGCAACATATGCTATTCCACGATCACGTGACTGGCTTGGCACGTCAGCCCCTTTTCTTGCCTCCTCCCTTAAATCTCATTGTATCTACATCGATGCTGCATGAAGTCTGACCTTGACACCGATTGCGCTGCGATTCAGTATATTTAAGTCAAATCTGATCGGGCCCGGGGCATCACTATTCTCGATCGCATCGAACTTTTGCAGGAAGCGCACAATGAAGTAGGATGCTTCCATCAGTGCGAGAGATTCTACAGGAAGAGTCAGTAAATTGATCTTCGTCAAGGGACCGAATACCTACGGCCAATACAGATGCGAGGTCCAGCCCCGAACGGTACCCATTCTGACGACAATTTGCGATTTTCGAAACGTTCTGGCCGGAAGTTGTCGATATCCTGCCCCCACAAATCTCTTCGCTGACACATTGGATAGAAGGCTTGTTGAACCTCCGTGCCTTTAGCGACAAAGACCGGATCTTTCCCTTCAGGGCCTCCACCGGTGGGAAGTGTTGTGTTACGGATTGCAACTCGCGCGGTCAGAGGGTTCACTGGACTCATTCGGAATGTCTCGTTGATGCAATCCTGAAGATATTGACATTGCTTGAGGCTCTCAAGTGTGATCTTGCTAGGCTCCTGGATGCTACCGAAATGTGCCAAGATAGTTTGGCGGAGCTTTCCAAAGACGAATGGATGACGGGCTAGAAAATACAGGACCCAGGAGATCAGCGCAGCCGTGCCAGTTCTGCCAGCCCCGAGCAGATTTAAGCATTCCGAACGCAGCTGGACCCGGTCGCTCGTGAGTTTGACAAGCTCGTCGATAATCGCGACTTTCGCTTTGCCATGCTCCACGACTTCTTGACTTTGTTTTCGTTCTAGCGCTGCCGCAACAAAAGTATCGGTAAAGTCGTGGATTGCCTTACAATGTTGGCGCAACTTCTTTGGGCTATACAGCCAACAGAATCGTCCAAGTGCAGCTCTAATCCCAAGATACTCCTGGGCATTATCCCAGTGATGGTTGAAGAGGTCGTATTGTGATTTGGAGCCCGAAGCCGTTTGGGAATTGGCCGACGACCCAAACAGAATCTCTGTGAATAGGTCCAAGGTGAGATTGTACACCAGCGGCTGTATGTCAAAGTCTGGAGTCCAGCCGTTTTCGCCGATTGGAATCACGTTCAAGAGTGTTTTGAAATGCTTCTCAACCAGGTCCAGCTTTGCCGCTTGGTCACGCGTCACATGGGGACGGAAAAAGGCCCGAGATTCTCGCCAGGCCTTCTGGGTCCTCGTAAAAATGCCGGATCCGATGACTGGCAAAGGACTTTGTTGCCTTGCGACGATGATTTCGAAATCGTTTGCCGAATTCATGAAAACGGCTCTGCTGTTCTCAAGATCTCTGGTCCAGATGATGTTGTGGCCAAGCACTGTATCCTTGGCTGTATGAACATCTTCACCTGCTGAGTTCATGACATCTACCATCCAGGGAAGCATTCTTCGCTCGCGTCTGGCTTGGAGTAATTGCCAGAATCGGAAGAAGCCGAGAGGATCATTGTGTGGGACAACAGCCAAATGACCGCATCCCCGAGCTGCGGCTTCTTTTCTGTCATTCCTTAGATTCCAAAGATGGAAGACAGCTAAGAGAAAGATACAGGTGGCGGCAACAGGGATGCTAAGGGAACAGTCCGCCATTCTGGGGAGATTACCAGCGATGACAGGACTTCTGGAGCACATGGACAGAGCTGACTTTATAAGTTGAAACCTACATTGTTTGCAGACGATGCCACGCCATTCGCGGCAACATCTCTGATGCGGATTGAAAGTTTGTGAGCGCTGCCTATGCGCACCATCGCCGATGCTTGCTTCCTCGCTATCAATTCCGGCGCCAAGGTATGACGAGAAGGGCCTGTCTTTGCAAACCAAGCAAAGTCCTCGGTCGGCACCGAGTGCCTACGATAATGGAGGAGCAGGCACCACACAGGATCGGACCTCCGCATGATGCTATTTGCGCGAGCGGAGGAGACGCATCGACTGATCGTATTCCAAATGTTTTCGTGAGGTGACTTCGCATCTGCCTTGCAGAGAGAAGTGCCGTTGACGTGGACGCGCACGGTATGCAAGAAGAGTGTAAGGACGACGTTGGAGGAATTGACCCGAACAAAGCCAGTGACGGGCGCCTTCACATGGATACTCGACTTCACCTTGCAGGCGCCCCTCGAAACCTTGAAACCTAGTGAGTAGTTCAACTACTAGCCAATTGACCGGATTGAGACCCTTTTTGGGACCCTCACTGCAGGGCTCACGGATTTTGGTGGATCTACGAATTATGCGGAGCTCAGGCCCCCGTCGGCTATGGGAGACCTCCCACCCAGATTCTCAGATWCTCCATCTCACATTTGGGGACTTGACAAGCACGATCAAAATCGCCTTTTTCCCACCCACCTACTCCCTTTGAGTGGTGATGTATAGCTCTATATAGACTCCGGGACTCTGCGGCTGCAGGGGGGGTTCTCAGCCTTGGTGCGTGCCATTGGCGTCGTTGACGCAGTGGCCGGGCCACAAACGGGCCCATTGTAGTCCTTGACACTTGGGCAGGGACCATAGCGACGCCGTCGAGGTCCCTCACGAACCAGGGGCTCCGAGACAAGCAAACCAAAGACACTTTTATCACTTCAGGTCGCTCTATGGGTGCGTTGAGATCGAGCAATTAGGGCCTAGACTTCTGCTAAAGCTTGTTTTCGGACGTCAGGATTCTGCAGGGAAAGACGTTCTGAGTCGGATGAGTGACTGCAAGATAATGTCGGGAGAATCCAGGTTCGGCAGTTGAATGAGACTGTGGAAGGGTTTGCTTGCTATAATGGAACTCCTTTTACCAGTGGAGGTTGTCATGGATTCAAGGACTATGGAGGGTAGTTGCTGGCGAAGGTCGGAATTGAAGGACTCATCCCAGCTTCGGAAGTTCTTACATTATCTAGAGCAAACTTTACGATACAGAAAGTCTTCTGAAACATGAATATACTAGGACCAAAGACACTGAAGCAAAATTCATCGAATTAATCAAAACATGCCCCTACGCGACATACCTTTGACAGTCGTAGTCCAACGGGCAGGTCCAATCCACTCTTTGAGACAGCGTTGTTCCTCGAAATATATAAAGAAAGGTGTTTCATATCCCCTATTCGAATTTGGACTCCCTTTTGTTACGTGCTGTCGATATTTAGTCTAACGTTTGACACCCAAAAATCATGATTCATCTTAATGAGAATCAACCAGAATTATCCAAGCCATTCCTCAGCCGGCAGCAAATATCTGGCAGATCCTTCTGAAACTTACCTACCACTTCATCGCCCCTATCGCACCCCTATTCGAGCATATGCCCGACACCCTTTTCTCAACATTACACAGCTTGATGCAATGACCATGTTTTCGAAGCGGTAACCATATATATCTCTCATTGCTTAGCAAATTTGGGCACTTTAGCCAACGGGAGAACATCAGGGGATTCGGCAATGTCCCTAGTCGTTTCTACTGATGGCTACGAGATGCACGTGTGAAAAGATATTATGGTGAGGTTGGACGTAATAGGTTACTATCATGAAGCGGACCTAATTGATGTCAAAGACCACCCAATTCATGGCACAGAGTGACCCGGATCTAGTAGATAGGCAACGCAATGTAGTAGTTAGCGGTGGAGAATCAAAAGGAGGTATCAAAGGCAATTTTTGCATCGCTCGACACCCTTTGTGAGACATTGCAGACATTTGTTCCAAAGACCTGGGAGCCTACAATCGCCTGTCAAGGCGGGATCGTAGATTTTACGTCGTCGAGTACTAGGCTGGTTTTGTCAAGAGCATGCATGGGCGATCGCCCTGTAAACCCCACGCTTTATCTGTTACGGTCTCTGCATGTGATAAGACCCGGTTCGGAACGTGATATCAAGAAGGGTTCATCAATCGACAGAATAACTGTGAAGAGTAAAAGGACAGGTGAGCCTGCAGACAGGCTTTGGGCGGCCAAATCACCAAGCCGCTAACCCAGAATGGCTAATAGGCCCGTTAAGCGAGCCGAAGAGCCCCCGGCCAAATACCAAACAAAGAACAACCAGTCAGTATGCAGCCAACAAGTCAGCACGGTCCCAACAGCATGTCTGACGCTGTGACAGTCTTGAACAGTCCTACTTAAGGTCATGAACAGTCCTACCTAAGGTCTTGAACAATCCTACCTAAGGTCTTGAAATACCAGACTCCTCCTTACGCAATCCCTTCCTGTCTTTATATGCCCAGACTAGAGCCTGCCAGCTCGAATCAATCTTACTTTCATCAATCGTCCTGAGATTGGTCCAATCATCCGCCATCTTCAGCGTAGCCTTAGGATCTTTGCCAAAGTTCTGGATGATGTAGATACATCGCTCCAAGTTCTTCTTCTGCATAAAATCACCGGTGGTGGACAGCTTTGCCTGAGCCCATCCAGAAATGCGCTTGGCGTCCGGCAGCTGAGCGCCTCTTTTGACGAGAGCCTTGACGGCATGGACATTGCCCTTGGCTGCTGCAATGTCGATCGCAGAAACGTCTGGTAACAGCCCATCGGAGCGGAAGTCAAGCTGGGATGGACCTGAAGCAAACTTGTCCAATATGGTCAAGAAAGTGCCCATGACCTCAGTCTTCATTCCATGAGATCGGGGCAAGGAGAGTGAAGAGGCCAATTGGAGAGCACTGATCTGTTTCTTTTGATTCACCATGAAGGAACCGTCCCTGAACAACTCTTTGTTGGCTGTATATTTCAGCAAGAACTTGATGGCTCCCAAATTTATGGCGCTGATACAAAGCCTTTCGAGGTTTCGAGTTAGCATTCCTGTTTGGAAAAGACGGAAGACAAGCGAGCTTTGAGCAAGCGTCCGAGGAGCAACAAGTCTCAAGACTTCAGATCAGGCTTGGAAAGGGGAGGAAACCGATGAAAAAAGTAGCCTACCCCATAATGTTTGTGCCTTCATTGTTGGTAGCTCGAGCATCAGCCCCCTCTCTCATTAGAAGATCTGCCAGATCCCACTTGCGTTCTAGAACAGCCTCCATCCCTGAAGGTAGAGAATTCAGCATGCTTGCGTTGTGAATGTACAAACAGCACTTACATGGTGTGATTCCATTGTCATCTGGACTGTCCAGGACCGATCCCTGCGTGAGAAGGCGGGGAGCAAAAGCAGTCGCTGCGAGGCTATGATCAGGTATTTTGGCGCAGAGATGGAGCAATGTCTTTCCACCCCATTTCGAGCTCACTGGAGCGCCACGGTCCAATAAGGCAACGAGCAGGCCTTCATTGTAGCTGAGTATGCTCTCTCGAAGCAACTCATTCAGTCCAGATGGCCCGACTTTCGCATAATCCAGGAAATCCGTTTGCACATCAGTATTCATGCGACCATACGGCGATAGGAGACCTCTGTGAACAGCGGGGATGACCAAATCTTGGAAATCAGATGCATCAGTGAAGAGCATGTTCCATTCCTGAAGAAGCTGCAGGGTATCTGATGCAGCACTCTGCCAGTGCTTGCCATGCCTATTGATTCGAGTAAAGCAGCTCTCACCCCCGGCTGCCGCCTCGATCAATCGGTGCAGGTGTCCACGGACATGAGCTGGACGCGTGTTCTCAAGTAACAGCCGGAGATGTTCAGCAAGATGAAGCTTCGCTGCAAATGCAAGCGAGTCTTCTCCATTGTTCGCTGCTGCCATGCTGTTCGCCCCAAGTTTCAGCAATATTAAAGAATGGTCGACATGGTTCCCGTACACAGACCACATCAGTGGTGTTCCACCTACCGTTGAGCCTCGCTCGGCAATTGCATTGACATCAGCACCAGCTTCTATGAGCCTCCGACCCATCTCCTCTGCCTTGGTAAGATCCCAACTGCTCAAAAAATGTAGAACCGACACTCCATCCCCAGAAATGATGGGCTCAGTGCCCTCATCGAGCATTTTCTCCATCATCAAATAGTCGCAATTCTCAGCAGCGGAAAGAAAAGTCATGATTGGGGCTGTTGATGAGGAATGAGATTCCTTGTTTATGGGCTTTGATCCACTGGAAAGGAAATCAGACCCCCACGAGGAGCTCAGGGTCGAATCGTTGTCCCAAGGATTTCGAAACGGAGTGGACGCTCCGGGAAAAGCTTCGAGGAGCGTTGGCAGTGAGTCTTGCGCATGCTGCGAGCCTCGTTCAGCTGCGAATGTGAGCCATTTGATGCATTCGCTAGGATGAAATTTCCCCCCAAACCCATTGGCACAGCAGACAGCTAATTGGTAAGCAGCGGCGCTCCGTTTCTCCTCATGATCGGATTGCAGTTCATGTTGAGGGGAGAGAGCGTAGTCCCGATAGCCTTGGACTATAAAGGATTGAACTACGGGACTAATGCCCTCGAACTCCGAATGCCACTTCTCCAGATCAAGGAGGTTGGTTTGGACGTCTATCGGTAAACGTGCTGGAGGGAGGACGTGTCGAGGCTGGAACCAGTTGTCTGGCGTTAAGAGCCTAATGATTCGTCTTACGTCCAGTTCTCGCCGCTTTGGATCCTTTAGCAGGGTGATGCTGATAACCTCACATAACATATCCAACTGAACGCGGCTGAATTGGGGTGAAAGTGCGAGCGAGTTGCAAACGTGCTGGACGAGGGTATCGCCGTCCTTCTTCTGTGTAATCATTTCATTCCGATTCCTCCTCCGTTCAGCGGCAGTCTCGCCTTCAAACTCTCCTAGTGATTTGAAGGGATCACCATCGAGGCAGACTCTCCAGAGCAGCATTCCGAAGCTGTAAATGTCAGTTCTCTTCGCATCTTCTATCCTTAAATAGGCTCCTCTGTGGCATTCAGGAGCCTGCCATGGTCGACTTCCGCCAAGCACAAGTTCGCCACTTGGTAACCGCGAAACTCCAAAATCAGTCAATTTGCAGTGGAGGCGGAACTCCCCTGCGCCGTGTGGGCCTTTGGAATCATCTTTCTCGAAGACCAAGATGTTTTCCGCCTTGACATCTCCATGGACAATATCACAAGCGTGAAGTATCTCCATGCCGTGCAAAACATCAAGACACAAAGACATCTTCTCATGGAATGCCAGAGGCCGATCCTCCTTCCTCGCCGTTTCGAGACATTCAGCCAGGTTTCCCAATTCGGCGGCTTCCGGAATGAGCACAGGCATAGCATTTTGGGTGTCGCTGGGTCCCTCGGTCTCAAAGCCGATTCCCAGTAGATTGACAATATTCGGATGAGCGGCCAGTGGGGGATGGTTCATTGTCAGAAGCTCATTGAAGATGACCCGGATCCGATCAGCGGTCATGTCTTCCATGTCATTGATAAGCTTAGCTCTCTTGAGAGCGACAATAGTGCCTTTTGGGAACAGACGCCCCGTCGAAGGATCGACATAGTCTCGAGGTATCTCAGCACTATTGACGAGAAAGCTAGCTCCTTCGCCTAGTACAGTCCGTATATCCGGTTTGGTCACTGGCAAAATCGGAATATCGTAGGTTTTGCAGTAGGACAGAAACGAGATCAAAGTATCATGAAGCACCGTTGTAGAAGTCGAATAAATGGCCGAATGACGGGTCGCTCCAGGCACAACGGAGCTTTTGCGACGGGTTCGGAATGGGAAAGAGGTCGTATAGCTTTGAAACGTATCGGAAGCGAAGAAGTCAAGCGGTTCTTGAGCCATCAGAATAAGTCTGTAACACTACAGTGTCAAAACATCTTCTTTAGCAACGAAATACAGGGAGAGAAGGGTAATGTTATGCTTTTTCGAATCAGGGATAAATTGGATTCACGTGGTATGCACAGGTATGAGTAATTGACCACCGGCGTTGCCGCTCAATCCAATCGAAATGATGATACTCGCTTGCTCTTTGTGCCTCTTTACGACAATGGAAGTCCCAAAGTCTGCCTCGCGAAACAAGATGTATCAAGTACTGCGGCACACTGACAACGCATACCTTGCTGCATCAGGCTGGTGACTCGCTACGGCCGACATCTAGACCCTGCCATTTTCTGTGGTGTGGGAGGCCGCTCTAAGTCAGATTTGGCTTGGTGCTCCTGAATAGTCTCAGGCAACTCCCCACCATGCGCATCGATGCCTTGCCCCACGGTTCATCCTTGAGAAGGCTATGTTCTTGTATTAAAAATGCATTTTATCGCCCCCATAACGCCTTATCCTTCCAGTCCTGATGGTGGCCGGGCCAATGCCCTGTGTTTGCCCCGAGTCCATAAAAATTGTTGGTAGATTGTGGATCTCACTTGGCCACTCTTGACCCTTGAGCCATAGCTTTGTTGCCAGGCATTATTCACAGGGTAGAATAAAAGATACCTGCTGCAATATATGAAATTGTTGCTTGTCCGGTGCTTTATTGAATCGCTCAGCAGCAGGATTTCTCAATTGAACCTCGTCCAACCCCCTTAGTCCACTCGTGCTTCTAGCAGTAATGGATCCTCTTTCGGTGGCTGGGATTGGTTTAGGAGGGGTTTCCCTTGTCATTCAGAGCTATGAGGCTGTAATGGAAATCTACGATGTTTATCTTGCCGTTGAGAATTTTGCCAAAGAGTATCGGGATATCCGAATGTGCCTCTTGATCGAAAAGTACAGATTAGAGCTGTGGGCCTCGCTCGTGATACTCGACCACAAGGAATCTCATCAGGTGCTGTCTTCGAGGGACGCGAATCTTTGGGGCTTGTTCGAATTGATATTTAATTCCATGATTTCTTCCCTACAGGAGAGCAATGCAACCATGAACGCACTCGGAGAACGGACAGGCTTACCGTCACAAGAGAACTCTAAAGGTAGAACCCATTCACGGTCAATGCGGTAACTCCAATCAATTCATTGACTTTTGTTAGAGCACGACATGATCCAGGGGCTCACCCTATCTGCGAAAGACAAGCCAAAGTGGAGTCTCTCAGGCGTTCATAAGAAGATCAAATTCGTACTTCGCGATCGGAAGCGGATGGACGCAATGATCAAGCAGCTCTGCTATTTCAATGACAGCCTTGAAAAGATGACGTCTCAGCTGCACCAGGATTCTTTGCGCCGAAGTCTGCGCACCCAATTCACAACCAAAGAGCCATCTGAGATGCCACTTGTCGAGCAAGCCGCTGACTTGCTTGAACACCGAGACATTCAGATGCTGGCAAGTGCGAGAATCGTTGTTGACGAAGCCCAGAGAATGGAGCAATACAGCGACCTCGAGGCTAGCTTGGATCCGCAGCCAAAAGCCGCCGGCTTCCAGCTCGATAGGACACTCCTGGAGTGGAAGCAGACACCATTCGTCACTGAAAGAATACGGGCGTTGGCGACATATAAATCCGAAAACGTCATCGTCGATTGGCGGTCTTGCCAGGATGATGCTTGGAGGAAAAGCCGGCCGGAGGCTTTCAGGCGACGAACCGAGAACCTGACTCGCATCCTGAACAGTGACCTCCGTCCTCTCGATCTATCAATTCTGCATTGTGTCGGATACCTGAACGAAAGCAAGAACTTCACCGGCTATGCCTTCCGCCTACCAGATCATGTGCAGCCTCATCAGCAACACGTCACCCTTCACGATCTGATCACCAAGGAGCGCCGGCCTAGGGATCTACCGGACCTGGGTGACCGTTTCCAGCTCGCAAAAGCACTCGTATCGACCATCTTTGAGATCGGCAATATCGGATGGCTTCATAAGAATATTTCCCCGCGGAACATAATCTTCTGGCCGGACCCCAAAACGGGTGAACCAGACATCACACGCCCGTACGTTCTCGGTTTCGATACTGCGAGGCCAAACTCGCCCAATGAATTCTCCGAACAGCCCCTGACCCGTCCGGACGATGACCACTATCGACATCCGGGATATAGGCAGCCACTAGAGCTGGGCGATCCTAGACCTCGCTCTTTCCAACCCTCCTACGATATATATAGTCTAGGGGTCGTACTCCTGGAGATAGGAATATGGCGCAACTTAGCCATGTCGCAGCAAAGACCCTCGTCAAGACCCACCTTGCCCGCCTATCGCTCCGACCCAAACCTGATCAAGAACTGCATGGAGCGAGGCGGCCAAGGGGAGCTGAAGTGGCACACGGGCAAAAGGTACGCGGACGCGGTCGGGGCGTGTCTGGACCATGGCTTCGATTGGTTCTGGCAGGATCCTTTGCCCTATGACCGGACCGTCTGCCTCCAGCGGTATCTCCGACAGGTGCAGAATAAGCTCGTCGACGCCCTGGCCGTGTGCAATGCCTGAGTGGGTTGATTTTGCCGAGCCACGACCCCTTGAGCACACGGTAGCCAATCACGCGACACGCGGTCATTCCTGGACGTGAGGCATTTAAGAAGAGCATGCCCTCCCTCTTCTCGCCAACCAATGCGTCAAATAGACCACTTGAGAATTTGACATGATGACCAACGGCAAACCGCACGACGGTCTTGGACCGATCGGCATTACTGGAATAGTATTGCTAGGCATAGCAGTCATACTCTGGATTGGTCTGCTGTGTGCTTGCTTTCGCATCAGATGCTTGCTCCAGGCAGAAATCGAGAATGAGCTAAAGGAAATGGAGCAGGTTTGATTCAGACAGAGATATGGATCAACGCATGAACCACACGCAATACAGAATCATGCCCGGCTAGAAGTTTTGCAAAGGAACCAAGGCTGAGATATAAACGAACACAATAGTACAAGTGTCAAACAACCTTACGAAAGAAGCTCCCACTAATCTACATGACGCTGGCGCGTTTCTGTATCCTTCTGCCGGCACTGCTCCCAATGCAGGAGCCAAGCCTCTTACGGTCGATACTATTTCTTGAAGCATCTGCAATGCTCTGTCGATTCATACTAGACATGGGCTCTGCCCTTGCGGTACGCTTTCGTGAAGGACCTGAGACTTCCTCCTTTTCTCCATCCACATTGGCACTGGGCGCACAACTATAACTCTCCGAATCCTGCGATATCAAGAATGGCATTGTTTGCCAATCAGCAGTTGAAGTTCGGTCTAGGAGTGGCGAAAACGACATAAAAGTGCTAGACTTTCGTCCGGTATGGAGTATCGAGGCGTGCTTTGCGGCAAGGGCATTATCGCTCTCGAGGCCCGGTAGCTGGGGTTCGTTATTATCGAGTCCAACGCGAGAGGATGGAAAGTTCTTGCCCCAAGACCACTCAAACATGTTGACTTCACGACTGAGCTTCCTATCTCCTTGCTGCACCAAATCCATCTGCTCCGCCACTGCATCTCTCGGTAAAGCGCCATCGACCTTGACCATCCGACGGCTGTTGATACTCGCCCCTAAAGTATCATGCTCTGAGCGGCGGGAACTGGGTGTTTGTGTGGATGAGCCGCTACTTGGGCTCTCCTCCTCCCTCCAAATGATGGCATTGACGGTGTCGCAAGATACAATTTGGACGACGCTCATGCGCCGTGGTGATCCGTTGGAAGCCTTGGAGGACTTCACAGTTCTAGCTTCGTCATAGAAAGTGCCCGGATTAATATGTACGTCGGTCCTGGTCAGAGCTTCGCCCGCCGACGCCTTTCTGGCCGTGACTTTCAAACCGCTTGCCATGTCGAACACTTTGGAGCGACTCTGACTTGCTGCGAGTTGGGCTTGTAAGGCCTCGTGTCCCTCGTACATCGATCTGCGCCGAGAAGATGCGCTGTTGGTATCGTTCTTTGCTAGTGGCATCGAGCGGAATGCAACAAGTTCACTACCTGTAGCTTTCGAGTCGCTGGTGACCCCAGAACTAGGCGAATTGCCTTGTGTTTCAATGTTGGATGACGAGTCATCTGCTACAACAGGCGTCGATTCGAGAGTGGCTCTTCTCAAAGTAATGATGGAAGGCAATTTACGCGGCATCATCCCGTTTGGGTTGGAAAGGTTCTCCTCACGCTGGTCAGGCTGTCTTTGTCGTGAAGGTTGAGCCTCACGAGCCAAACCAGCATTTCCATCCTTCCTCCTAGGATCCAGTGTCCTTGGCCGAAGCCTCTGTATGGTTGATGAAAAATTCTCGGACAAGCGTCTGAGATTTGTGTAGGTCTTGGTCTCGTCGACCTGCTTAAGCCTTTGCAGAGATTGAGCGGCCGGAGAAGCAGACCTCTCCGAGTGTAAGGAGGTCAGGATGCCGGTAGGAGCACGATGAAGCTTCCACAATCCTTGTGCTTCATGGTCTATTGGTAGAGGCGATGTTGAGAAGGTTGCACTGTGCAGGAAACGGCTGGCAAAAGAGCTTTCTGTGTCCCCTTCTCTACCAGGAGATTCAGAAGCATCATATTGACTGCTTGAATTATCCAGTGTCGAAGAGCGAGATCCCAAAGGCCTAGGGAGTCCTGCGCTGCCCTCGGACCCTTCCTTGGTTCTCGAGTGTAGTCTCCTGTGCATCGACCTGCTTTTCCCAGTATGACGCTGTCTCGATCTTGCAGCTAGATAATCTTCCGCGTCACGCCTTGGAGGAGGGCTCGAACTTCGGGCCCCCGAAATTGGAGGCGTGAGGAATTGGGAACTGGCGCTTGTTGCAATGCTTTGAGGAGATCTCTGAGCAGATGACAAATGTTCCGAGGACAAGATGGGATGAGGTGCGCGGCGTGGCGGAGAGATCTGCCGATTTAGAAACGTGAGATGGATCAAAATGTGTAGAAGGTGCCCCATGCTCAAAACTTACAGGTAGAGGGAGCTCCTGGAGGAGAGCACGGCTTGATTCGTTGCTCATGGTCGTAGGGGTCGGGGAATCAAGAGTTAACGCTTAGGGAGGCTGTTTGACTGGTAATGATATTGGAAGTCGTACAACAATCCCACAGTAAGAATGTGATGTTAATAATGGAATCAAGCTGTACAATAAGGCTGGTGGATGATTGTAATAGAAGGGACCTCATGCGAGATTGGCGGTGAATCCAAAGCCAACTGCTCTTTCCAAGTCGGGCGAAGTTGCAAAATGACCATAGCTTCTTCCCAAAGCATTTGGTACTTTTCTTTACGACCGTACCACTAAGTCATTTGCTCTTTCCTGAGTCGAAGGAAATTGCAAAATAATCACAGCCTTCAGGAACAGCATTTCAAAAAATGCCTCCAAGACTACACCAACGACTCAAAAGTAAGCGATCTAAGCGGAGTGAAGTTGCAAGTGACCACAGCCTTTGGGAACAGCATTTCACTGTGTTTCCCCAAAGCCGCACTAACATTGCAAGAGTGAGTGATTCTTGCCCGTAAAATATTGTTTTCTCGAATCTTGGCCCAAAGGTGAACAAATCATGATGATCTTCGGGCAGATAGGCGTAGCAGGAAGTCTTCTAACTTCACTCTATCTTCAGCATCCACCCATCTGCTGCCCTTGAGTTATCATTCAACACACCGCCCCAGAGCACGACTGTCTCTGGTCCTAGATCTTGGCCTTGTGTAGATGCAAACCAGCCTCGAGGCCCTGGACCCTCCGCTTCGCCCGACGTTTTGGAGCTTTCCGGGATGTCCACGCGACACCATGTCTCTTCAGAAGACTTAGCCCCAACCAGCATCCTCGTAGCGTCTTTGAAGCTTGCACCCGTCATCCCGTCAGGTTTCAGCTGATATGAATACACATCGTCCCAGAATTTGCCTGCTGCGTCATGGCCTGAAGAGGACGGATCTTTCTCGCCCAGGAACAAGAGTAAGTAATTGCGGCCTTGCCCAACGGTAATGGGCTGAAAACCAGCAACGCTACGATCGCCAGGGCCAGTGCCAGCATCTGTTGCCACATTTTCCCAGTTTCCGGTCTTGGGAACAATTGCTAGCTCGCCTTTCCCTCCCTTATCATTAAATACACAGGAGGTAAAATGGAGAATGTCGATGGAGTCGCCTAGCTCTCGCTCGCCATCAAAGCCTCCAAAGCGGTACAGGCGATCCTGCGTAAAGGTTAGACATGGCCCGCCGCGTGGCGCCCCTGGAGCGTCTGGTAACTGCGACCAGACTCGCGAGGCAATGTCAAATCCCCAGACATCGGCTGTCCGCCCACTTGCCGGACAGCCCCCATGGACAAACACTGTGCCATGATCATCAAAGCCTGACTGAGAATCTCCCATTGGATTTTCGGTGTGATCATTTGTTGAATGGCTCAATGGGTGAGGGGTTGATGCTGAAGAGTGATAGGATCTAGCAGCTGGATATGGCGAACCCTTTGCAGGATCGAGATAGCTCCATTGGTTGAGTTTCGTATCAAAGACCCAGACTCGACCGCTCTCTTCGAGTGGCTTCATCTCCTTTCCACCTCGGCCACCAAAGACGTACAAGCGTTCATCGATGGCGACTGTCGTGTGCCCGACCCGAGGAAGGGGGACGGCTTGATCGTCAGAACCTGTTGCAGGCACTACCTGATAGTCTACTTGATCGTGCTCAGACTGTGGTAACGTGATGACGTGAATACAATTATCCACCGGTTCTCGAGGCTTCTCCTCTCCGCCGAAGAGGTAAAGCTTGCCTTTGACTGTATGATTGGGAACTCAGCATGTCATCAGAGTTCAGATGACAAAATTTAACATGCTCAACGCTGATTTACCAAATACAAAACCGTGAACGCATTTTGACTGTTCGAAGAATGATACAAACCACATAGGTAATGAACATTCATAAACATTAACTCCTGACTTCCAGAGGTTACATACCCATTGAAAGAGAGTGAGAGGAGCGTGGCAGCTGAAGATCTGTCTCGATTCGCTTCCATTTAGCACTCAAGGGCATTGTAGGCTTTGCAATTGCCACAGAGGCTCCGACTGCCGCCTCAACAACATTCTTAGCAACATAGGCACCTGCTTCCATGTTTCTGGAATGGTATTGATAAGTCGATGGAAGTCGAAAGCCTTGAAAGATGAGGCTGTGATAGGACAGGCCACGGATTAGGCTAAACCCAATTGAATTTAGTTTTTGTTTACTCTTGGCAATTGTGGTTTGGTGACTAGCGGAGCCAGCGACCTCTTGATCAGGATGTGTACTTCATCAATTGACAGTAGCTATATTTCATAATGTTCAACCCTTTGTCGCCACTCTCTCCTTCTCAGACTAACCGCAATGCCGCCCCGGGCTCTGAGTGGCGGCGGGAACCCTCAACTCCCGGCAAACCCTCCGTCAATGCTGGCGACGAGAATCGTCCTTTCGATAGCCCAGCCAGTCCGGCCAGCTCTCCATTGGTCGCAGATGTCACTTTGCCACCTTCCAAAATGGGGTCGCCGTCGGTMTTGCAGTCGTCGGCAATGTCACAATCCCCGGCAAAGAGGGTATTACAGAGCCATGCACCTCGTCCGTTGACAGAGAACGCGCTAAAGGAGAGGGAATCTGGCACGCAAAACACCCTGAATCTCAACGACGTCAACATCGATCCCTCTATACGGCAATATGGGGGGGAGGAAAACAACTCATATGTAGGGATGGATGACACGTGCTTTTCGGCCTTCTCAGCAGTACCAAACACAGACATGACGCGCTTTGCCAACATGGGAGCCTCGCCCACGAAATCTGCGTCTAGGAGTCCTCTGAAATCACAGGCCGGTGAAGCGACCACGCCAGGGTCGAAAGGGCGAAACACGCCTTCAAGACGTCGCAATGATGAAGGCGACGACCAATGCTCCCCTACGCCGAGGCAGCAACCCATGTTGTATGACGAAGATACAACCAATTTGCTCGTCGATTTCACCGATCAATTCTCCATCGCACACAGCTCCCGAAGGTCACCGAACAAATCATCCCGGGCTTCTCCATTGAAATCCCAGTCTCACCACCAGCTTTCCTCCTACGCGTCCAGCCGACGGACCCCTTCACCGACGAAATATCCTCTTCCGCCTGCCACCCCTTCAGAATCCAGACATCTCGCTAATCTGCTGGACTTCGACCTCACTCCGGCCCGCACGCCTCGCTCCTTACCAAGCATCACCGCTCGCGAACTGGAGTCCATGAAATCCAATTTCCTGTCGCAAATCTCATCCTTGACGGCCACGCTCAGCGGGCGAGAGGCTGAAGTCAAGGCGTTGAGCAACGCAGTGACGGACGCGGAGCGACGGGTGGGAGAAGCTTTGGAGGAAGTGCGGGACGAGCGCAACGCGAAAGTGGCGCTGAGGGACGAAAAGGATGATCTGGAGAAGCGGCAGCAGGAAATGCAGAAGGTCCTCAAAGATGTCAAGGAGGAAATCATTGCCGGAGACCGCGAGAAGGATGCACTTCTGCAAAGAGCCCAGGAAGCAGACCACAAGAGAGAGGAAGCCGAGACGAGAGCGGTTGAGGCCGAGGGCAAGCTGGAAGGGATGAGGAATCGATCATCACCGCCAACATCGTCCCAATCAGGGGACGGCACTGGCAACAGCAATGCGGAGGTCGAGGCAGCCGTCACCAAGGTTGCGAAGGAGCTTCATGGCCTGTATAAGAGCAAGCACGAGGCCAAGGTCGGCGCGCTGAAGAAGAGTTACTCGGATCGATGGGAACGGAAAGTGCGAGATCTGCAATCTCGCATCGATGAATTGAGCAAGGAGAATGATGAGTTGCGCGTGGGTCGAGATGCCACCATGTCTGGCGTGGTGCCCGGGCCGCTACTGAACGGCGCGCATGATTCTGAAGCACTCAAGGCCGACCTGGAGGCCCAGCGGCAACGGTTTGCGGATCAGAAGCAGAAGCTGGAAGTCTTGGAGAAAGAGCTGGCGGTCGTTCAGGAACGGCTCGAGTCTGCCACGGAAGAGAACAATGCGCTCAACGTCCAACTGTCTGCGTCACGTCAGGAAATCGAGGATCTCGTCACGGCGACGGAAGAGCTGATGCAGCTGTCAGTGTCTGCCCCAGCCACTCAATCCACGAGCGCCTACAATAATCAAGCGGCCGCAAGCACCAGTCAGGAAATCAAGAGCAGCCTCAATCGGTCGATCTCAGGCTCGTCAGGATTGAAGGCGCCGGGTTTCGGTGGAGGATCTCACAGCGGTGAAAGCAGGATTGGGAGGGTGGGAGCGGGCTACGGCAGTAGCTTTCAGCGGGATCGCAGCGGAAGCAGCGGTCTGGGGACGAGGAGCGGGATCATGAGCAATATCGAGAGGATGGGTCGAGGCAGGGCGATTGACTGAACGACGCTGAAAGGGTCATGTTGCTGTACTGGTAGTTTTGGTAGACCCCCCACCGGTATGGTCACAGATGTCTCGCATGAATTTGGTCTTCAATGTGGCCTTGTGGATTTGCATTGCCCTTTGCAGAGCAGGGAGCTCCCAACACTGGCATCATATTAGGCATTCGACTGTTTGTAGAGGTTTCAATCGAACTATATGTGGGTATCGTTTTGAATTCAATGCCTCGACATGTGCAGCCCATCACCTGACTTTTCAGTAGCTTTTCCCATAGCACCTAGCGCTTATAATGCAGCATCATTCCAAGTATTAAGAGAAAACATAATGTCCTCCTTCTAAGGTGAAGCTGTTCACTTACTCCACCAGGAGGCCAGTGTAAGCCCTACCAAGGGTTGGTTGTCCACCAACAACGTCGACTCTCTCCGTGAACGCAACCTCGCTCCAATCGCTGTGCATCGCGGCTTCCTTCTCTGCCTGACTGACGCTGTGACTCTGCAACAAGGTTTTGCGCCTGGCTTCCCTCTCTCGAACAATGCCAGCAAGAGTTCTTTGGATTGCTTCGTTGCCAAGGTCGACGAGAGCCTTGAAAGGTGCGAAAGGGAGAGAAATGACCAAGCTCGAGATGAATGAGTCTTGACTTGAGACCGGGGAGGACGTTTCTACTGGCAAATCACCGAATTGAATCTTGCTCAACCTCGCTTTTGCTTGCGTGCTTTTGCTCTCGTCTGTACAGGGAAGCCTATTCAGATGGCGGAGAGGCTTGGCTGTACAATCAAAATGCCATTGATCTGATACGTGCTCTGCAATATAATGAATGCAGTGCCTCAGAAGATCCTCGGCACATGTGAGATGAAGGTGAGCGGATCCCCTGGAGTAAGCCTCAGCTGCATTCTTCAGACTCGTTGCCTCTGGAGAGCTTTTTGAGGAGTCTTGACTGGTCGCTGGAGTCAAGATGGTGGCTGTGGCTGAGGAAACACTGTTATTGGCCGAATAGACATTTTCGGGTACCCTGGCTGGGAGAGTGCCACCGAGACCAAGGTTCACCGAGTCCAGGACGTATGACAATGCTTGCTCGATGTTGTCCCAGTTGACGATCTTGCTAGCGATCTCAAGTCCGCGAAGCTTGACTGGCATCAGCTGGAGAAGGCAACCTGCAGATGCAAAGGCTAGACTTTCCATCATCCAGGTCAAGGAGTATTCGGCCTTGGTACGATATCGCGCAATGAAATTGGGCCCTGTGAAGTCCGAAGCAGCCGTTCCGTACAGCACCCTGAAGGCAAACTCAAGAGTAAAGGGAGTCGAAAACGGATCGCTCAACCGAAGAACGATCAACTTCAAACCGTCAAAGTCATAACTGTAATGACCATTCGCAAAGAGACCCCGCAGTGTTGGGCTTCGAGCGAGTATCAGGCTGTGGAGCGATAGCCTCATGGGAGGGAATCTGTTAGCAGTATGCACGATCACGACTCGACAGTCGGCAAAGGCTGCCACGTCAAAGTTCTGGAGAACGTGCAACTCCAGTGGCAACCCTGGACCTCCCGGACCAGGCGATGCCGGATATGATGCCGAGGGAATATTGCCATTGGAATGATGGGAGTGGAAGGTATCCGAATGCATCTGAGAAGGCGGAGCATGGTGTGGACCGATGGCATGATAATCAGAGACTCCAGGTGCAATGTCTTCAGACTGCTGAACTATCGTTGATCGAGAAGCGGAACCAGCAGTCGTCCATCCTTGGGAGTCGGTATCATGGCGAGACACGTCAGTCGTGGTGGATGGAAAATGAGAATGTGAAGATGATGATTTTGATGTTGGATCAAAACCTGGGTGGGGCTCAACTCCTCCATCTCCAGAGGATGTCCTAGTCCCACTGTTAACACGAGGATCTTGTTCTGGCTGAATCTGACCGTTTGTCATCAGTGCAGCCTTAGTCCTCCCTGCAGAAGATTCTTGGTATGTAAAGTCCTCCTGACCGGAATCGGTAGGCCCGTATGACGCTGGCGAGGCGTCATCGAGGGATACGTTTTGCCCAGATGACTGGATATCATCTTTGTGAGAAATGGAGGGATGGATCCTCTCGCAAGGAGTGTCCAAGTTGAGCTCCTCGCCATGCTTGGAGGTTGGTCCATGGGGGAAGATGTCTTCTGGCCGAAAGGACGAGGCTTGCTCTCCGGGGTAGGATGTGGGCGAGATCAAGTCTCCCTTTTCACTTGGCTGGACCTTGACGGCATCGCTAGAAGATTCCGATCCATATTGACCATCATGTGGAGAAATTGTAGTCGCATCCTCATCATAACCTGAAGCTAACGTAGGCTCATCCACTTCGTCTGGGTCGGTCAAGGCAGTTGATATCTCGATTTTCAGACTCTGTCCTGCTTCACCCGAAGCATCGTTCACATCGTGTATTGGAGCAGGGTGGTGGTCCCATACAGTATCATGATCGGTGATCTGTTCTCGGGATGGATTTTTCACGGCCTTCTCAAATTTTCGGGGAATAGCGGGAGTGATGGGGTTCCTGCCCCGTTGCCTGTTGCTGCTTGTCTTGGATAGGCTTGGACTCATTGGTCTTCTCACGAGACCGTAGACAAGCTGGGTGTTGAAAAGAGTCCAAAGGTGAGAGCTTCATTACTTACTGTAGATCTCCACCCAAGGGCTGAAAGTGAATGGGTATGAGGGTCAATAATAATGTGCTGACGATGGTGAATTTTTAGAGTTCGGGGAAGCCGAAGTTTGATGGAAACTGACCCCGCCAAGCTCGCGGAGCCCGCAGAGCCAGCCCTACGATGTTATGCATATTTCAGTTTAGCATTCTCCATTCACACATTCGCATTCAAGCCGTCAAAACTTAAGCCATCATGGGTAATGACGGCGGAAGCATACCCACGCGGAGGGAGCTAGTCAAGGAAGGTGCCAAAGACCTCAACACTACTCAAGTGAAGGAGATTCAGTCCGAAAGACAAGAGCACTACTGGAAGACGTGCGCTTTATCGCACGAGCCACTGGTGGCGCCCGTCGTCTCTGATGCTCTAGGTACCCTCTACAACAAGTCTGCAACTCTCAGCCACTTGCTGGCTCTGTCGCAAGATCCCGTCGACAAGGATGTTCTCTTGCAGAAAGGCGAAGCTTTCAAGGATAGGATCCGGAGCATCAAAGATGTCGTTGATGTGAAATTCGAGCCGGAGAGCACCGCGAGCGAATCGACCGGCAGCTGGATTTGTCCCATCACAAATAAGAGCCTTGGGCCAGGGACAAAGTCTATTTACATCGTCCCGTGCGGGCATGCGTTTGCTGAGAGCGTGACCAAGGAGATGCAGGGCAACAGCTGCCTCCAATGTGGTGAAGTCTACTCCAAGGACAACATCATACCTATATTACCAACCTCTGAGGCGGAGAAGGAAAGGCTGGAGCATCGTCTGCAGACGCTGCAAGCCGACGGGCTGACTCATTCGTTGAAGAAGGCTACAGGTAGCGGCAAGAAAAGGAAGCAGGCGACCGAGATGGAGCCGAATGGCAAGAAGACAAAGGAGCATGATCGAACACAGCCAAAGACAGAGGCCATCAGGAATGCAGAGACTGCTTCGTTAACGGCCAAAGTTCTCGCTGAACAAGAGGCTCGTAAGAAGAGACGGAAGATGGATTCGAACGACAATGTGAAAAGCCTATTCTCCTCCAGAACAGGCACCGATGGTCACAGCGGAGATTTCATGACACGGGGCTTTACCGTCCCCGCCGATGCCAAGCGGTGAAGGCAGTACTTGTCGTGTTCGAAAGCCATATATCAATTGCAGCCTCTGGATATCTGATAAATTAGCGTGGAGTTAGGGCGAGCTTTGTCCAGATACATGAAAGCCTTTTCAAAGAAGAATATCAGCCTGCATCACTGAATCAATCATGTCCGAACGGCGCTGTGCTCAAGAATTAAGATGGTACCTGATTTGTATCATGATACTGGACCATGATTGGCTGGGCAAAGCCAAGACATCCAAATGAGACCCGACGTGTGTTCAAAATGTGGTCAACCTTCACTTCCCTCTCTGTCTCTGTAGAGTTGGCTCAGCTGCATGAAGTCTTCGAGCTTCTGCCCTGCCCCGATGCGATCGTTAGAAATCCCATTGCTGGTTGGTTATGCGGCGTGCGTGATTGCAGCTGCTGAAACCCCCAGACCTCGCGGAGTTGGTCCAGAGTGTCCGCTTGCCCAACTTCAAAATACCGTGTGTYCATTGTACTGATCAGGTGACAGTTGCAAAGTACTTCAGATCTTCAGAAGTATTCCCATGCATCTCTCACCCTTCGATGCAATTGGCCCCTTCCCAAGTCAATGATGACTTTTGCGACTGCCCCGACGGGTCTGATGAACCTGGCACCGCAGCATGCGCCCACCTCTCCCCTCTGTCTGCCCCATCGCTAGGAAACGCCCCGTTTGAAGACTCAAATACCACCCTCGCTCTCCCTGGCTTCTACTGCAAGAACAAAGGTCACATCCCGGGTTACGTTCCGTTTCTGAGCGTGAACGACGSCGTTTGTGATTACGATGCCTGCTGTGATGGCAGTGATGAATGGGCCAAAGTCGGAGGGACCAAGTGCGAAGATAGGTGTAAAGAGATTGGGAAGGAATGGAGAAAACAGGACGAGCAACGACAAAAATCTCTGACTGCTGCCTCAAGAAGGAGGAAGGAGTTGGTTGCAGAGGCGGAACGGCTAGCAAAGCAAGTCGCTGACCGAATAGAGACGCTCCAAACCCAAATCCAAGGGGATGAGATCAAAATTAAGGGATTAGAGAACAACGTTGCGGATCTAGAGAGACAGGAAAGGGGGAAGGTGGTCAAGCAGCCGAGCCAGCCAGGAAAGCTGGGTGTGCTGGCTCAACTAGCTAAAGAGCGGATCGAAGAGCTCCGAGAATCGCTACTCGATGTGAGGGCCCAGCGCGATACTAGTAAAGAGAAGCTTCTGGAGCTCGAGGCTATCCTTTCTACCTTCAAAGAGGAGTATAATCCAAATTTCAACGACGAGGGTGTGAAGAGGGCGGTCAGAGGCTGGGAAGACTACGCTGCAAGAGACAAGCCGCAGATTGGCAATGAAGCTCAGGATCGAGATCTCGACGAGATCGCGAAGACAGATGCTGAGTCGGGAGTCATCAACTGGACAGAGTGGGAGAATGATGAGGAAAGCGATGTAGACGTCCGTGAGTATTCCAATACAATTCATACACCCTCCCCAAATTACTTATCTCATTACTTCTAGTCTACAAGTTCGAAGAGTACCTCCCAGCATCTATTCGCGGCTGGATCGACCAAAAGCTCCGTGATCTTCGCCTTGTGCTCATCGAAAACGGCGTCCTTGCAACCCATCGAGAGTCTGATAGCGAATCAAAAGAACTCTCAGACGCCCGGAATGAGCTCAAGTCTGCCCAAGACAGTCTTGAAGGTAACAAGAAGCAATTGAACGAACACAAGGAAGATCTCGCAAAGGATTTTGGGGCCGATTCAGTCTTCCGAGCTTTGGAGGGCCAGTGCATCGAGAAAGACAGCGGAGAGTATACGTACGAACTCTGCTGGCTCACCCAGACGAAGCAGAAGAGCAAGAAGGGCGGAGGTCATACCACCATGGGCAATTTCGTTTCGTTCGAAACGGCCACCGTGGACGATGTCGTCCCGGCTGATGGCAAAGGCCTGGGCAGCGGTGTCCGCATTGCATTGAAATATGAGAATGGGCAGCACTGTTGGAATGGACCAAACAGGAGTACAATGGTCGTCTTGGCGTGTGCTGAGACGGATGAATTGTGGAAGATTGTGGAGGAGGAGAAATGTGTGTATAGAATGGAGGTGGGTACAGCTGCAGTATGTGGGATTGATGGCCAGGGAAATGGAGCGCAGCAACCCCGGGATGAACTATAGAGATCATAAGGCAGAGAGTCTAAGGATGTACGATTTCAATGTAGGATAGAGTGTGCAGGAGCCGCACTACCTCAGCTTCTGCCAATTTACAAGGTCAGACTTATCATAGCAACACTCATTGGTAACAGCCGGGTTCTGAGTGAGCGCACGCCTCACACTTCGATATCTGCATGGGAATTGTGACCCTGATGTTGTCCAACGCTGACAACTTGATACTTGGTGGTGCTCAGAACGTTACTCCAGAAACGTTCCAAATTTAGTGAGAGATTGCAGTGACATATGCATATGCATGTCAGATGTGTCACTGGCCCCTTGTGGCTGCACCTGTCCAGGGTCCCGATTCCGGTCGCATTCGCGGCTTTACTTATATGATTTTCCCCATACTCGGCCGCATATTGAATGCATGAACGTTTCGTGCATACCTATCGATATCTCACATTTTCGTAGTACAACATCAGATGACTGAGATAATGAGATCTCTCTAAGGGCGGGTGAGAGCGGGTACCTGCCGGGAACGGCTGATGTCGTGCCTCGTGGTCCAACGTGACGGAAACACGGAAGATCAGAGTCGCCTTTTCTTCCATGGACCGTTTTCTGACAAAAAATCAGCCAAACCCGTGGAGCCGGTAGCTGTTATTCAGACCTTTATAGCTCATGGACGGCGACGTGGCTTTGAAATACAATTCGGTATCATGATTGGACAGTCAAGGACATTTCAATCTTAGCAAAAGGTAAAGTCTCCACTTTTATGTCGGGGAAGTGGGAAAAGCTTCTCACAAATGTTTGGCCAGTGCGATAGCCAATCGGCACTCGACTGCCCTTTAATTGCCCCTGAGTCCAGCCTCTAGAAAGATTTCCAAAACTCAGGGGTTTGTTGCACAAACACCTCGCCTGCTTTCACAGGAACATATTTCGAGCGTTTGCCGGTCGCAGATTTGGTCCGATACTCTGGCACTGCAACTGCAGAGTAAGATAGCGTGAGAAACGCGCCTGTCCGCAGTGGCTCTTTGGAATGTGATATTGGTAATTTGTGGGTGCGATACAGCAGGCATACAGGTTGAAGTCGTTGTACTGTAAATTCTGTCGATAGCATCCTGACCACTTAATGATCTAATTCCGTTGCATGATGTAAGAGCCAGTTGATGCCCAAGGAGGCTTAGGTCACTATTAATATTATCAACTTGCGAAGTTCGCTGTTCGAAGGACCAGGTCTGACCAGGATGCTGTTCTCCCCTGTTCCACCTGAGCTAGTCCAATTCGGATTTCTCGTGCAATATTTGTCTACCCCTTCAACACACCTTTTCCCTCTTCCTCGTCTACATCTCCACGAGGATTGTAGCCCCATGCAGTTCATTCTTCCCCGTTATCAGACCGCCAAAGTCGTCTCTTTTGCTTGCACTCCTTCCTGTCTCCTATTGACGGCTACGGAATCGCCTAGCCAAGACCATCATCGGGGATCGTCGCCTCTAGAATAACCCAAGTCGCGTGGAAGACAAAGTAGTAGCGCTGATCCTTGTCACCCACTTTCGAATTTCCAAGTAACACCACGGAGGAGGAAACGACAACAGATCTCCCTTGCTGTCGACTTCGGCAGGCTTCTTCATGCAGCAAGCCTTGAATCTACCACGCCTTGCAGCCCCACAGGGACCTGCACTCTCGTCGAGCAAGGGTCCAGGAATCAGCTTGGAACTGCAGCAACTCTCTTCTTCAAGATCTCGCCCGAACCTCCGGTTGTCGAACCATTGATCTGTCGCCTTTAGTGCTCAGGACGCGTCTGCTATCATGAATCGCTTTCGCTCGAGAAAAAAGTCGCATGGGGAGGGGACTTCGCGAGAGGGAAGCCGTCGACCATCCATGGACAATGACGTCCCAGCACTCCCGTCATTCGCAAAATCATTCAAGAGGAAGAAGCAGAACATACCCGAGCAGAAACCTCAACTCGATCTTTCCACCGTCCTTCCGCCTTCCGATGACTTTCGCACAAGTCTGCTCATGCCAAAGCTATCTGCACGGTTTAGCATGCTCAAGGAGCAAGACGATCCAAGCTCGATATTGGGAAAGGCGAACGACGACAGTGTCATCTTTCCAAAACGCGCATCTCGCCTGGACCTCTTCTCCAGCCGCCCTGGTCTAGGAGATATTTCCGAAGACGACGCACTTCGGGGTCCCATACGACCGCCTTTCTTGACCACTCGCACGGAGTCGTATGGATCCGACGGGAATACTACCGATGATGGGAGCATGATGAGCAGATCGAGGCCGGGGGAAGGCAACACAATGTTCGGAGGGAGACAGAAGATCTACAAAATCCCTGTTGGAGCTGCGGGGTCCGTGAAGAATTTCGGCGCGCAAGATGACAGCGAAGCTGTTGCTGGTGGGAACATGGGCGGCAAGCCAATATACGAAAGCGATATCACCATGTCCACCTTTCAGAAGTTGAGGGAGCAAGAACGACGGGAAAATGAACAGTCTTCGCATGACTTGACTTACGGAAGACCTTCCAAAGAGCATGATCGATCCGGATCACCTCCGTACGTCAGATATAATCGCAATCGGGAGACCTCCTCATCAACAAACTCAGCACCGTCTCAGTCTCGTGTTTCGACTGCAGCAACATCAGTCGCTTCTCAGAGATCGGTCTACGGTGCTCATGAGAATTTGCATGGAATGCAGCCTGTACCAGCTGCGTCGGAAAGATCGTTCATCAAGTCCCGACGTCTCTATGGGCAGGCCATGGATCGCGATAATCACGACCAACAAAACTCATCTCTTCAACGGATTGGGTCCTTCGGTCGGTCAAGAACACCGGTCGGTGGCACTTCCCATCCCCTCGGGCAATCGAGGAGCGCCACCAACCTTAACGATCGATACCAACGTGGGGGCCCATTGTACGCCTCCAACGGGTTCCGAGCCGAGAGTCCTAACCCATCTGCTGCTAATGCAAGGATGGGAGATTTTGATCTAGGCTTGAATGAGGAGCAACCTGCCAATGACTCGAAAGACACTGGCTACGGCCGCTCCTCCCATCTCAGCTCCGCCAGCCCGGATTTAGATCCTACCAATCCTGACGTGACTCTCTTGGCCTCCTTGGAGCCGAATGATGTTGGGAAGGCAACTGCGTCAGGGGCGTTCAATAAACCCAAGAAACAATACGATGAGCATCAATATCTACAGCGCCAATTACAACTGCAGGAGGGTAGGAATACGCCAAGTCCACAACCGACTCGTCCATTTTCACCCCAGATATCTTCTCTCAATGGACACACAACGGCCGGGCGTAGCCGAGACAATTCCCTAGGGAGTACATTCTCGAGAACCAATTCCTTTCGACGTCCCTGGATGGAGGATCGCGTGCAACGTGGGACGCCGGAAAGGGGTCCATCCCCAGCACTGCATAATCACGGCGATGATCAAGGCCACTACTCAATGGAGCGCAGCTTTCTTTCCGGCTTGAACAGTAGTAACATCAGCTCAGCACAGGAAAGCGAATGCGAGATGGACTCCAGTTCCCCGGTACTCCCACCTGCCGAAGCTGAAGACACTGATCGCTTGCAAGCGTCACAACCATCTGATGTCGAACCTGCTACAAAGGCTGATGTCAGTCAAAATCAACTTGCCCCGCCTTTGGATGATGCCGCGTCAGGGAGCTGGAGTCACCGAAGCGATGCAACGGTCACGCAGCATCCCCCCATCCCATCGTCCACTGATCCTCTCGATCAGCCCGTTAACACGGATTCACCCACCCTTGGTCCAGTCCACGTTCCGAACGGGCTGAGCGGCCTTATTCGTGCTCACCTGAGGAACGATAGCGGCCAATCTTCGACTTCAAACTACCCTGAGGATTCTCCAGTGTACAGCCGAAAAGCTGAAGTTCGTGAAAGTATTCTCGGTCATTCTTCCGCTCTCGATTCGCAAGGTGAATCGAATCTAGACCAGCCTTGTGGCCACCTGGATGACCCGACCCCGCCTCCATTGTCTTTCGTAGCCCGGAACTTTCTGGAGCAGGCGACCGCTCTAAAGAACATGGAAAGGGGACCGCCGAAGCGACCCGGTGACAATGACAAGATCCAGCGGCTCCTAGGCGGTGACGCACCCCAAATTCATTCGCAATCAGGCCAAAGAACACCGGACGCTCGCCATAACCGTGATCCAAGCTTCGAGACTCAAAAGGAACGAGAAGAGATGGCCCAGGAGCTGGCAGAAAGAAGACGTATCGTGCAGGGTAAGCTGCAGAGTTTCGTCGAAAACGAAAGCAGATCAGCAAGCCCTGCGCCTGTGCGCCGAACTCGCGACAACAGCCCTCCAAGACATGGTAACGGGCCCGGTCTGCTTAAGAAGTCGAGCCTGGGTAATCTTGGAAGCAATCAGGAAAAGCCGACAAAGGCAATGAAAATGCTAGGCATTGACAAAGACTCGAGCTTCGCTCAACCTCCTCCTGGGCTATACAACATGAGGGAGCAATTGCCCGACCGAGCTCTACCTCCTCGATCGAAAGGGATGCCTCAACCAAGCCAAAGGCAAAATGTCCCTGAAGCTCTGAACAGGGCGCTAGGGCCAGGTTGGGATACTAGCAGGCAGATGACACACTCGATGAACACGTCAAAAAGCAGCACAGCTTCTTCCGAAAACGCAAAATCTCGTCCCAGTACGCGACAACAGGCTGATATGAATGGGAGCAGCTCAACCGGGATTGGCAACCCACCCAAGCCAGGGAGTGCTGGTTCAAGGGAAAACCCATCACCCAAGAATTTCTCTAGGTCGAGCCCGATCTCACCGGAGCCGTCCCAGATCCAGGGTGGTCGTTCAAGAAGCAATAGCAAGCCTTCAACAAGTGTCCCATTCGAACAACGCAGTGCACCTCCTGGAACTCCATTCATGATCAACCCCTCCGGTCGCCCGAAGACTCAGCAATCCTCCGTTCCCTTTCCCTCTGAACAACACGACCCGGCAATGGCTGGTCCGAAATCACCAGGTATGACAGGTTCTCATCATTCACCCACCCGCAACTTCATGCGCTCTGGTCAACCCCGCAAACAGAGCGTCAACAAGCATGACATTTCAGAACCAATCTTCCAATTCGGCACTTCAACAGTGGATACGGTGAATCTTCCACCCGGCGCCAGTCTCAAGAATGGCATGGACAGCCCGCCTTCCCCAATTGGAGCTCCACCAATTCCCGCCCGCGATTCGCGTCGAAAGCGAACCCAGACTCTGCTACAAGCACTAGGTCGATTGGAAAAGTCGGAACCCAGCCCCGTCTTACCATCACCCACTCATGATCAGGCTGGTCGCGAGGATCCCTATGAGGAACGAAGCACCTTCTCGGATGACGAACCGGTCCAGAAACCGAGGTATCGATTACGGAAAGGTAGCAGCGAGAAAGACATCAATTCCAAAGCCCGGCAGCAGGCAATCCAAGATACAAGCAATACGGTAGCAACAAGTCCACTGAGTCCGCCTAACAATCCGCCAATCAACCACGTACAGTACCAGGCGAAACATGACGTGCCCGCCAGCGCCGTCATGTTCTGAGGGCCGGGATAGCGCACACGTTGGATATGAGTGTCCCTCCCATCTCTTGATTATAAAACATCTAGCAATGATTCAGACTCTTCTTGTAACCCCGATTCTTCGAGAGAAATAGCGCGGCAACGGAAGGCGCTGGGCGGGAAAGTCATTGCAGCCGTTCACAAGCCAGAAAGGTGCAGATATCATGTTGGATCTACTGGTTGGATCCCAATCTGGGTTTTGTCTGTATATTCGTGTACATAGCGCTTTGATACCAGGCAACGAAAGTATGAGACAACAGTTTATTTTTAGCTAGTCTACAATTAATTTGCACCAATTCCTTGTCGTTCTCTTTCTTCTGCTTTCTTACTGCGGTGATGTACGGTCGGATCGAGTGCCAACCTGTAACGCCTCCCTACCATTTGCCAAGTTTGTTTCGTGTTCTGAATCACAGGTACGTTCATGGCTGTCCACGACTCATGGCTCTAATTCTTGGCCCACGAGTATTGGGAGGAAGGGTTGCTCATCGGGGTAACACGATACTGGCGATTGCTATGCCTATGGGTTTCGCCAGAAAGAATCTCGCCATCACTGGCCTTTTGAAAACCCAACATGGGCAAAGGCAAAACATGGTTGGAGATCTTGGGGTAGGGGAGCATGCAATATGATGCGTTGACTCGCACGGCACTAGCTTCCAAGGGAATAAAGCGTGGACGACTTGCCTGTCAATTTTTATCGATTTAGGGGGACGACTCGTATCAAGGCTGACGGGATCGATTAAAGCAGACTCGGCTCACAGCTTCTGCATCTGCTTTGCGTTCTGATATTGGAACCTACCGGTGAAAACACATGTCACTTGATCCATCGATGTTCGAAAATAAGGGTGTTCGAAAAAGTGGATGTTCAAAGATGGGGAAATCCTGCAGACTCTACGGAAGACAATCTTTTGGGGGTCTAGTGAATGAAGAGTGGAAGGCACCTCAACAAAAAGACAGACGCCGTATGCACGTTATTGAGGGAAGCTGGGACCGCTGGTTTTAGGACGTGAAGCTGCTGGTTTTAGGACGTGAAGCTCTGGAGGTTGGATTCAAGAACAGACCGGAGATGAAGGATCACAAGTCCCTCAAATGGAACGGAGCACTGATTCGGTATGCCAATCACACTGAACAGATCCTTCATCGAGACATACAAGTTCGAAGGTCGCACGGCAGTGTCTGTGAAGAAAAGCAGTCAGCCCTAGATGTTCCAATAGGGACTAGCTTGCAGCGAAATATTACGACATAAATCCCACCACCATCTACAACCACACAAATTGTAGCTAGATAGCTACACCTATGGCGTAGCGAAACATTCGCACCATATACAGGTGAAGGATCCTGCTTTGCAACGCCGAAAATGGCCAGATACCGGCCACATTACGCCAATGGTCCTCCACCTCCGACGTCGCCAGGACCAGGACCACTCCATGCAGACTCCTACAGGCCAAATCTCCCAAGCAGGCCTGACTTCACTTTTCGTAATAGTGAATCAGCTCCGCAATACCCACGACAGCAGGGAGACTTTGCCCGTCCCACAGCTCCTGCTTCTCAGCGCAACCCGCGTCAGGGTGGACCGCCTCCTGACAGACAAAATTTGAACCGCCCATATTACGGCAGGGGTGGACGTGGTGGATGGCAACCTCGTGTCCCTACTTCAGATCGACCATTACTGCGCCGACGTCACCGAGAAGATGATGGCAATCTCCAGATGCTTGGGGTTGCTCAAGGCACAGCCAAGTATTTAGATACTGGCGATGTTGACGACAGTGATGAGGCGGACATGGATCAGTCTGACTCAGATCGAGAATACGGAGAGATCCTTGAGGTAGGCATGGATGGGAACGTGGAGCCCCCAACGAAGCGCCGCAACCATGGCGAGCAGAAGGATGACGCCGGGACTGTACCGAAATGGTCCAATCCCGATCCTTACACCTTACTGCCTCCAGTCAATGAGACTTCGGGCAAGAAGAAGGATCCCGTCGAGACCATCAGAAAATATCGCAAGACCGGCGAGGAGAAGGCGGTAGAGGCCAATCAAGTGTCGGCCAACGATGACTTTATCTCCTTCAATTTCGAGGAAGATGAATCGAGCTCAATTCTCTCCGAGGCAGACGAAGACGAAGAGGGCGGCGTGAAGCTCTACGCAGAGTCTTCAAAGCAGACAGGAGCTAGCTTGACACCCAGATCGAGGGAGGCTCCGTCATCCAACGGGCAAACGGCGTCAAAGTCTCGGCGCCGCAGTCCGCCTACCTCGCAAACACGAAAGACCAATGGAAACCACACATCTAGCCCTGCTGGTTTCCGTCCCAAACAATCCGTGCAAAGTGAGCGCCAGTTGATTGTATTAGACATCATGGAGCAGCATAGGATTCTTCTCAATGGTGCTGACCACCAAGACACATCGCTCGGTTCGCGAAAAAGAACCATTGATGACGAAATCAAGGGCAGCGCTTTTCGGCCTCCCCATCAGAAAAAAATAAATGGATTGCTGGAAGAGTGGTATCCCACGCGTGGCTCAGACCCGGTGCCGTGGTTGAGACCGTCAGAATATATCGACGTCATGCCTGGTCTACGCCTCCACAAAGAAATCTGTGACTTTTATGAGTTTATCAGACCTCAAAGATTTGAGGAAATTGTTCGAGAAGAGCTTCTCGAGGAACTTCGAGATCTAGTGAGGAATGAGATTCCCGATAGTGATATTCTCTGCTTTGGATCTTTTGCCGCTGGTCTGTACCTTCCAAATGCTGATATGGATCTTGTTGTCATGTCTTCATCTTACCGCAACTATGGTCAGAAGAGCATTTGTCAGAGCAAAAGCGCCATTAGAAGATTTGCCGACTTCATCGAGAGATCTGGCATTGCCCAACCTCGCTCTGTGGATTACGTCCTATATGCTAAGGTTCCGCTGGTAAAATTCGTTCACCGCGTTACAAGGATTCGAATTGATATCTCCTTTGAGAATGACACGGGCCCCAATGGCGTTCGAGTCTATCGGGAGTGGACCCGATCGTTTCCGGCGATGCCAATCCTCGTGGCCGTGATCAAGCAATTCATTATGATGAGAGGATGCAATGAAGTACAACATGGTGGGCTGGGTGGCTTTACGGTCACATGTCTGGTCACAAGTTTACTGCAGAACTTGCCACGTGTGCAAGCTCGCGAGCTGAACCCAGAGGAACACCTTGGAGAGATGCTCTTGGAATTTCTAGACTTTTACGGCAACCAGTTCGATTTGTTTCGTACTGGAATTCTGATGAATCCACCAGGATTCTTTGATAAGGTATGTTCCCCTCTGCCGCGGTCCCACGAGATACTCATAGGATTGGTTTGCAGCAAGCTTTCAATCGCCAGCGTGTCGGGAGTGCACCTTATGGACCATCTCAGAACGACCGACTAGCTATCATGGATCCCAATGATCGAAATCGCGATATCTCAGGGGGCTCGCGGGAAGTAGTCGCCATCTTTGACCTCTTCAGTAAGGCCCATGAACATATAATCAGTGCGATGAAGTCTGCGAATAGACCCAGCCTCCTTGACTGGTCACTGGGGGGAAATTACGAAGATCTTTTGAACCAGCGAGAGAGTATGCGGCAGATATACAACGATCGGTACCGCAGGTAACTCTCTCCACCTTCTCCCGGTTTTCTCATCTAACCTGGTCATTCCAAGCAATCCAGGGCTTCAAGTTCCCCCGATGACTTTCCGTGATAGTACTCATGGCTTGGACAGGTCGTTTGCTAAGGACAGCGTAAACCCAACATCTCGAACCTTATCAGCCCAAGACAGCTCTACTCTGCGCTCAAACCACACTTTGTTGGCAGGTTCTGGAAAATCATCTCCAAAAGAATACTCTCACATAGCAAAAAGCCAGCCAAAGGCAGCAAGCTTGCCGCAGCCTAGGAAAACAGTTGCCAAAGCGAAAAAGAAAGCAAAGAAGGCCAGTAAGCAACATTCGGATGGTCCTTCTCGTGCCGCAGAACACGTGGCCAATAACGAGATGAGGATCAAGAAGAAAATGAAGAAAAAGAACAAGAAGAAGGACGCTCAGCTTCGGTCAAAACCACACCTGGATGCTTCTTCTGGAGGAACCAAAGGCCCTAAGAACCCCCAGGCTGCAAAAGCTCTTTTCGGCGGCGACCGCGGAAAGCCCATTGTTATCGACTAACATCGACCTGTTTCAGCCATTCTTTTCACGCATGCAGAGGTATCTATTCGTTTTTCACTTTTCCTGTAGCATACTTTGTGGAACGGGTGATGGATGTGG
Source organism: Ramalina peruviana (assembly GCA_001956345.1). Classification (NCBI taxonomy): domain Eukaryota; kingdom Fungi; phylum Ascomycota; class Lecanoromycetes; order Lecanorales; family Ramalinaceae; genus Ramalina; species Ramalina peruviana. Next base: position 88,740 of record MSTJ01000022.1, read on the forward strand.
AACGCTTGATGTGCATTTGTCGAGACATGAGTTGCAACGGAGTATGAGATACGAGGAGTTGAATCGGAATAAGTGAGAATGGCGTTTGTTAAAGATGATGAAGACAGGTAAGGCGCAACAGCATTATACCCCCAAATCGCGTTTGCATAGCTTTCATGATATCAAATGGACCAAAAGGGCAATTTTTTTCGTTGCCGATCATGAGGATTTTGGGGTGAATGATCTTGCAATCTCTGTGCTCACAAGTTGGTACCGTCACGCTGGCTACCAGTGCCGAGACATGAGATCTCAATAACAAAGTTCCTGAGCCTGTTGCTCAAATGAGTACTGCTGATAGGACCGATAGCTCCCAACCTTCAAGACCGATATCTCTCAGCATTCAACGAGTCTCGGATACCTGCTTCTGAACACTCGCTTATCCTCGGGCTTGCCAAATGGGGACAGGGGCTCATTTCGACACCGACCGGAATCCTCCTTCCCAGTCCCACAAAAGGCTGCTATACTCCGTCGCAGAAAACCTGGGAAACTCTTTTCCCGGTCCATTCGCCCCAAAACACCAGAGTTCTGCCTAATTTTGGCTGCAGGGCCAAGGATGTTTCAAAGGTTGGTCAAGAGATTGACCGGCGCTCTCCGTCCTRGCGCAGTTGGGTGAAGACTGTTCTTTTTTCTCATCGCAGCGGTGCTCTTCATGGGGCGCTGTGGAGAGGGAATGTGTTTAAGTATGCAGGGGGACAGATGGGGTAAGGGACTTGCATGACGGTGACTTAGCCTTGGGATATGAATGGATGGCGATTGACATACAGACGGATCAAGGTGACGTCAATAGAAACGAGATTTCGATCAGTGGAGCAGTCTGAGGAACCCACCTATATTCTGGCTGCTCACATTTCACATTGCTCGTACCTCAGCAACAAGGAGTCATAAACGAGAAAGGTATACAATAATGTCGAAGGGCAACCTTGGCAAGTGTGAGGTAACCCAATTTCAGTCTTGGATAGAATTGATGCAGAATGGGAAACATAGCTTGCTAATTTCAGGATCTGCTTTTCGAAAATTGCTTGTTATTTTCTTACCATGGTTGTCTTACGTTACCTCAAGTCCAATGAAAGGTAAGCTGCAGGCAGGAAAGCTCATGGCTTAAAGCTGAATAGTGCAAATTGGGATCGATAGCGATTGAGTATCTCCTCATATCATCCAAGGGCGTTTGAGTATGATGAACCTCAAAATCCTATCCCCGCGCTCTCTCACCCCAAGCCTTCAATCCCTTTTTCAAGCTCCCCACAAAGGTCTTGTTCACGGCTTCTTCCTCGAAGCTCACCCGGCTCGTGACCATGTCGAGCCAGTTCTCCGCCCTGGCACCCTCGGGCGCATCCATCAACCCGATGCTTACATCCATGAGCCCCGGCCGTTCGTCGCAACGCCAGAAGATGGTGGCGCCGCACCGTCCGCAAAACTCGCGGTACTTACCTGGGGAGGAGTGATGAGTCATCAAAAGATTATTGGTCTTCTCCTTCAGGGCGTTGATGTCGAGGGGTCTTGCACCATCATCTTCGGCTTCATGGAGATTCACCAGAGGGATGTATGCCCAGGATTGGATGTCGAAGCCGCTCGATTTGCGGCAGGAGTTGCACGCGCAGAGGCCGGCCGTGTAGCGGGTGCTGTTGGACTGACTGAGATGCCACGGTTCGTTATCTTTGTTCTGTCTGAGATCAGGGGGTGTTGAGACGAACGGCTTTAGTAGATCGGCATCTGGGCCTGCAACGATTTCCCTCGACTGCTCATTGGGTCGCGAGATCTTGAATTGGATGGCCTTGCAGCGACAGTAGCAGGGGAGGTACTCCTCTTCTTTGACTGCTGTCGATGAGGGGGCAGATGTGACGGGAGCCTTCTTTGGAGAAATGAGATCCTTCAGCGGGACTTCGGGCCCGTCATCGGGATGTCCGGGGTAGGCAGGCAGGTCAGGCAGCCACACGCTCATCCCGCCATCGGTCGTATCCGACACGTAGATGTGTTGGACGGCTTTCAAAAGATCAGATCTGCCCTCCCACTCGAGCCCACCGATATCGAAGAAAATGTCCTTTGTATCCATATCCTCAAAATACACGTTTGCACCACACGTGTGGCAGAAGCAGCGCAAAAGTTTGCCTGTGGCATCGTATTTGGCAATGGAACCTTCGACAGAGAAGGAGGATCGGTGCTGAGGGGGGATCTCGCACGCTTGAATCGCTAGTTGGCCACTCGAATGGCGGCATGTCTCGCAGTGACAGATATCGAAAGACAGAGGCAGTGCGGAATCAGGAACGGTAAAAGAGGCCTTGACGCCACCACAGAGGCACGTCAAGCGTAGCTTGGTCACACTCTCGTCTTGAGGGGCTTTTCCTGATGTGTCCGCCATCTTTCAAGCAGATTGAAATATGTGAGATCAAAACCTTACCGGTGATATTCCTGAAATAGGAGCCCAATAATGTACACTTCGAACGCTTCATTGTATTTCAAATCAGCAAGGTGGCATGGTGGGGTCGAGGAGCGGTGGGTGCGGAACTAGATCGGAGAGAAAAGCAACTTGTGCGAGATGGTTGTAGAATAAGTGAACGGGCGAAGCTATTGAGCGAGCTGCCATCTCACCTGAGATAGTTTTAGAGAAGAAAGGCGTTCGGATCCTTAAAATGCTTGTAGACTTTCCTGAGCACACTCCAGTATGCCCCCGGACCGCGCACGAAAGCCATCATATGGACCGCATTCTTCAGGGCTAGTAGGAGGAGTCCATTGATGCACCACCTCAATTGCTGAAGGTCTCAAATTCATCGTATTTCAGGACATCTTCCGATGTATATAATTCCCGTCAACACTTTCTTCGACCAAAGAAGGCTGCAAGCTCCTGCACACCACTGTCCCATGTTCGCCGTCAATAGCAGTTGATCAAAGATTGGAGATGCAGCAATGAAGCCCGGAACGCCTCGCGATGCACCACGCTGATAAAATGCCTGTGTTATATATGCCATGAAGGGAGATGCGACCTGTGTGAGTGTTGGCGAATCTGTGTAGCACTAGTATCACGACTGTGTCGGTCTCTCCTGGTAGTCTGCCGTCGGAGCCCTTTGATGAGAAAGTGGAGAGGGCGATCAGTCCTTGTAGAGCTTTGGTTTCCAGCCTGCCTTGATCTCCGTTTCCCTTTCAGCGGCCTCGGCAGCTTCTCGCACCTCCATCTCGATACGCTCCCTCGCCCGGAGGATCTTACTCTGCAAATAAAAACTTCCCCCCTTATCTGGATTGTTCTGACTGAAGAGTTGCTTGAAGCGTAGCATCACACTCTCCATATCCGCCTTGCCACCTTGCGGTGGTCTGACGTTGAGGATCTTGCAGGCCTCATCGAGCGTAAGACCGGAGGAGGCAAGGTTGTGAGCCATGCCCGGACTATCGGAGGATCCAGCTTGTCGAGCATATTGCTGAGATGCTGACGCTTGCTTGTAAGCTTCGGCAAAGGCACGTCCCAATACTCTTGAGCCTGTAATGACCACTTGGGTTATGATGCGATGCGCCTAAGATGTTTGAGCAGCTGATCATGAGCAAATGAAAACTTCAACAATTTACCATGTACGACCCTGTTGCAACCGCGTCTCATAGATCGCTGAAGGAATGTGAGCTCATCTTCGCCAAATAAATCATCCGCCGGTTGCCCAAAAGTGACGAAGGGGAAAAAAACAAAAGAATATATCCTTAGGGTCTGCAATTAATGCGCCACCATCAGCCACCACGAGCCACAGGAGGAGTCATCACGCGAAGTTTAAGGCAACCTCGGTCCAAGCAGCGTGAACGAATATGCATGACACGGTGCCTGCATATCCACAATAATCAGGTCAACAGATGCCTTGGCTTGGTCTCTTACTACCAGATCTTGCCATTGCTCTGAGAAGGCAATGATTCGTCCCGGGCCTATGCTCTTGCATGGCTGCTTTTGGTATGTGCCTCCTCTTTCAGTTTATCTACGCATACGCCTGCTCATGCTCGGGGGCAAGAACCACCTTGGATAGCAGACATGATGCCGTCTCCTACCCGTCAAGCCAACGACGGATCCAAGAAGTCAAAGTCAGCGGACCCGAATCCTCCCACGCTGGCCGCCTTCTCGCCAGTACCTCAGACCGGCGCTTCTCCAGCTACGAAGCAGAGGTCCGCCATCATCGTTCACCACAAATCACCCCTGTTGGTTGCAACTCCTCCCGCCATCACCCGAGCTCTGGCCTTCTCCCACCCCTTCCTACTCCCAATCAGTCAAGCAGTCGGGCTCATCACCTGGACCAGTGGCGAACCCTGGGAAAGCTTTCTTCTCGTGGCTAGCTTTTGGGCAATCACCCTCTACGGCGATATTGCCATTCGATACGCTGGCCCCATCATTATCGTCGCGATCCTCATTCTTGGCATGTATTCACGGCGTTACTCGCCTTTGTCCTCGAGTGGATGGACCGGGGAGAAGCTCCCAGGCCAGAAGAAAGAGAATCTAGAAGGAGGCATGAAGCATCAGAAAAGCCTTGACGAGATCGTCGAGACTCTCAATGTCTTGACAGCGAGATGCAATATTCTACTGGAGCCTTTCATGCAACTCACCGACTTTCTCTCTACCCAACGTACAGCTACTTCAGCAACGACAAGACCTGCCCTGACTTCACTGTTCATTCGTATCCTATTTGTCACCCCGCTATGGGTCGGTCTCACATTACCCCCTGTCTATCTCCTTACAAGTCGAAGAGTCATCATGGCCATTGGCACCATCATGTTGAGTTGGCATTCCCGCCCAGCACGAGTAACTCGAGCCCTCTTATGGCGTTCGAGACTGGTCCGGAAGATTTCGTCTTTCATCACCGGCCTGGACTTTGCAAATGTGGAATCAGCAGACAAGTCAACGAAGCAACCAAGGCCTCCCTTGCCGCCTCGACAGAAAGATCAGCGAGATATCGCCAGCTCCTTGGCTACCACTGGGAAGGCCTCATCTGCTGGTGTTCGCTTCACGTTTGTCGTCTTTGAGAACCAAAGACGGTGGCTTGGGCTTGGTTGGACCTACTCTCTCTTGGCTTATGAGCGGGCACCATGGACAGACGAGCACTTAAATCCGGCAGATTCCAAAGATAGCTTCCGTCTCCCGGAAGTCGAGAACGGCTCGGCCAGATGGCGCTGGGTGGAAGGCGGTGACTGGGAGGTTGACGCAGGGGGAAAGGGCAAGACCAGCAAAGGCTCCGAGGGCTGGATTTATTACGACAACAAGTGGAATGATGGTCGCCGCGGCCAAGATGGATGGGGTCGCTACACGAGGCGCCGAAAGTGGTATCGAGATGCTGAGCTGGTCGAGGTCGAGAGTGATCCAGGGATGGATGGCTCGACGGCTACCCTGAAGGCTCTGGCTCCCTCTGGCAAGCCATCGGAAACCTCAAAGCATTCCAAGGACTCGAGTATTGACAGTAACGAGCCGAACAGTGCTCCGACCCGACGAAGAGGATTCTTCAGAAGAGGCAGCAATCGAAGCGTCAGCAGTAATGGCGACTTCTCGGTATCAAGCACTTTACGCAATGATGAGGATGATGCTCATGTGGTTCCGCCTCACCACGAACGAAATAGCGACTGGGGCGTTGAAGATGATGTCAAAATGGGCTTGGGTTGAAGAACACGAGCAGTTCATGGCCTATTCATGGTTTGAGAAGGAAGCATCCGAAGCGGATGGGAAAAGGAAGTCATCTTGCAACCAGCGAACTCTTTCTTCGAGATGTGGAAAGGAGCGTGGTTACATTCTCCCAATCACCAAAACTGCTACTCTACAGGAACAGCCTCCCATATCAGTCTCCAGCAAACCTGTTCTCAGCACCATCACTACATATACATCCCACCGCCCTATCGCCTGTGCCAGCCACCCTCTTCACCTTCTTGCATATGCTTTAATGCTGGAAGGTCACGTCAGTGACAGAAATTGCAGGACTGTCGAACTTCAAAAGCCAAAGACGTACTTCGCAAGTGCTGCATCCACAGCTTGCGCATTCCCCACTGCATCCACAGCCTTTACATTCGCATGGGCCCATGGTTGATAGTCGAGGGAAGGAGGGACCGATTGTCTTCTCACGAGATGATGGACTTTGACTGGGTCTGGAGGGTTTGAATGATGATTTTGGGATGTGAGAAAACTGCTACAGAAGCAAAGAAGGAGAGATTCATCTGGCTATTTATCTATTCCTCCAACGCTTCTCCAACGCTACTCGCCCCACCATCCACATCACATGCATCCGATGGACCCCTGCATGCAGTTCCACGCAAAAACCCCGCATCACATCCTCGAACGAATCGGAGGAAGTCTGGCGTCGGTCTGCCCCGGATGGATCTTGGGGGCCCAAACTCCTGACACAGCCATCGCCTGCACTAGATGTGCCTTGTGTCACAAGCATCCTGTGTACAACGCATTCATCGACGAAAGCAACCAGCAGCGATCGAACTAAGTCCAACGGCAGACGATGTGATCCGGGTGGACCAAATTACGACGATCAGACACGCAAAACTGCACTGGCCGGGACAAGGTTCCGTAAAGACTGGTATCAAGTCGAGACGAGCAATCTATTCATTCAGCGACTTCCAGCTTTGGTAGTGCCAAGGCTCAAGACGTCCGTTCGACCTCTCAAATCAATAGGGGACCTCATTTCTCAAAAGAATGTCTCTTGCTTGTACGACATGCCACCAGCCAGCTTCCTCTGCCTCTCCCAACCTTGTCGTGTTTTCGAGATCAGGTGCAGGTGCATGCGCCGGAAGGGCATTCGCAYTTGTCGCCGCAGCTGCAAGTACACCCAGGTGCTTCGAAGGTCAATCAGCTACTCGTTCGTGTGTCCACAAAAGTCTCGCATTCAAGGGACTCACCCATCGCGGATATTGATCGATTGATTGGTTCTTCAAAGGAGGGATGTTTGGATACTTGTGACAGCAAGAGTATGATCGATGACTTGGGAGAAAATGTTGTTGAACTGAAGTGTGGTGGAGGATGAAAGAACAAAGGGAAGAGGGGCATACCTCCCTCCTTATATGCACAGAGACTCGGCTCCGGTTCTAGAAGCAGCTGATCACCGTCCCTTCAACGATCCCACATCACTGGTTGGTCTCGGCTCTGGACAACCCGTGCCTGAACCCAATTAGCTTGGCGGAGAAACTCGCCTCCTCAGGGGCCTCGAATCATTCGATTGTACCCATGACAGTCGAACCGTGACCGGCTTATGCAGGCCAAAGGAAGAGAAGGACGCGCTTAGCGGCATGATTCGGTGGGGAGAGAAAAGTTGCTCACGCTAAGATCGGCTTGTCATCCCGTGGGGTAGCTGCCAACGCCCTAGACACCCTGCCTTCAGTCAAGCGATGCTGTCTCGACAGGTGTCATGCCCAACAAACATGCTCCATCCCCGCTGATGCTACCCTGAAAGCTTGGCCAGCACAGAAGGGTGAGGTGGCTCTGTCACAGGTATTTGTGCTTGGGCCCAAGCTCTACGGCATCTTTACGGCATGGGCATCGGGAATGGCTTAATGAATAACAATACCCGACCTGAAGTGTGCTCAATCGAGATCGTAATAGCATGCTGCCATACGCCAATCTTCGACCGACAAAGGTGGGCCTTCTCGCCTCCCCGAATCTTTCCTACTCTAATGGAATTGGTGATGGACCTTTATGACGATACTACATAGCGGTGTGTCATGAAGCATACAAGACAATGGCACAGGTAAATAGCGTGGTTTTCCCTGCATTCGGACATGATGCGAGGAATCGCTTTCAACACAGTCTTTGACATTTGAGGCTTGCTACGTGTCCCCAAACTAACTTCCCTGCTGAGTTATCTAGCTGCCAATATTTTGATGTTCAATCAAGTTGTACACTACTCGGTAAAAGCAAGTCACAAGGAACTGTTTGTGGAATCAAAGACTATTTACTTTGGGACTCGATCGGATACCTCATGATCCTTACCCCTTTACACAGTACCAAAGCGAATGCTTGAAACAGTACACGATCCTAGGCTACCTATATCTCCGAGGGGTCCTCTTTACATGATCAGACAAGATTGCTAGCCTATGCATAGACTGATCAACCCTAAAAAGCCGGAATGATGAGATGAGGTGACTAAGAAAACACGTGATCCTCGTTCGCCACTGGGGATCCTGAGCTTTTCTACGGCAGGGAGTATTTGGGAAATCACCGCACCTTGTGGAATCACAAACGCCACAAGCATTTCATAATGGTCAATGGTGATTTATTGACTCTCCGATCCGTGGCCAACACCTTGTCTCCGGGATTTGTTTGAGTCCATGCAAACCGTGGGGAAGCGAACGCGTCATTTGACCGAGCTATCCTGGTGCCTGATCTGAATCTTGCTTTGAATCTTCCATCGTCTTCTTGCAACTTCTCGCTCGTGCCAGACGTCGTCCGCAAGCCTACGTATGCTCTCCTGCCTGTGGCTGTTCAATCTATATAGTGTGGGTTGTTTCTTGTGCACTCGTTCTTTTTTCTACAAGACATATCCGTACTGGACATTTCAACATCATTGTATCTAAATTGAATTTCATATCGACCATGTCAAACATCCGCAACATGAATGCTGGCAACCCCTTGTGGGATTTTCTGGCCTCAATGAATAACGCCGGAGCTGATCATCCATTATTTGCTGCATTTGATCCAGAGGCGCGTGACCGTAGCCCTCCTGGCCCTCCCCCTGGCTACAATACCCCTCCCCCACCACCATCAGCTGGACGTCCAGCTCCTCCAAATCCCCCAGAAGATCCTCCCTCCCCTCCGCCACCGTCGAACGGCCCTCATGGACAGCCGCATCATGGTGCAGCCCAGAACGATCCCTTTGAAGGACACGGACCTGGCTTCCCCTTTGGAACCCCTAGAGCGCGGCACGGTGGGCCTTACCAGTATCCCGGGCATCCTGGACACCATGGACATCACGGACACCACAATAGAGGTGGCTGGGGTGGCCGAGACCGCAGTGGTCGTTGCGGTCGTCGTGGGATGAATTGGGCTGGCTGGGAGCAAGGCGGGTTCGACATGAGCAAGCTGGGCGAGTTCATCTCCCAATTCGTCCCCGACAACGCTGCCGTCCCGCGTCCGTCGCGCGAGAACAACACCGACAGCACCACCGGAGGCAAGGATTTCGCCCCGGAAGTGGACATCTTTGACACCGAAGACGCTTATATCGTGCATGTCTCCCTTCCTGGAGCGAAGAAGGAGGATGTCGGAGTGAATTGGGACGCCGACAAGAGCGAGATGAATGTTGCTGGGGTCATCTACCGGCCCGGGGACGAGGATTTTCTCAAGACCCTTGCGCTGGATGAGCGCAAGGTCGGCGTCTTCGAGAGGAAGATCAGGTTGGGCAGCAAGCAGAGTCCGGCGCAGGTCAACAGCGATGACATTACTGCTAAGATGGAGGACGGGATCTTGATCGTCACCATTCCCAAGATGGACAGGGACTTTGTGGACGTCAAGAAGGTCGACATTGAGTAGCCTGATGAACATGATCTGGTTTCTCGGTGGCATTTGAAAGATGGTGTTCTAATGGTCGGATGCCCGTAGGTATTCTCTAGTATAGCTTAATGAAGATACCATGACATTCGGAGCCCATTGCATGCATTTCTTTTAAGGGATTGCTCCCGCAGGGTCTCACTTAATGTATTTCGCCCAAAGAACATCGCAGTCGCTAAAAGAAGGAGGAGCGGATGCATTCAAATCATGCCTACTGTTCTCGACTTCCCCAATTCAACCACCTGCTTCGATCCCGGGCGCTGTTCGCCACATTGGTCCCCAGTTGATCCAACATCCCGCCACCAAAGCCTCTCTCTTCTAGGATTCGCTCGCCCTCCCGCCTTGTCCCTGCCATCCTTTCTGTCACTGGTGTTGGCTCCGGCTCCTCCGCAGGTATCCCAGCAACCTTCCCCTTCCCCTCGGCGGCCTCGAGCAACCTCACCTTATCCACCCCCAACGTCTCCAGGATATCGCCCTCAGAAGGCACACTCCCACCCGCAAACATGCTTCCCTGCTGCTGCTCGGGTGCATCCGCCGCATCCTTCTTCATCCCTCCCATGAACACATTCCCCACCTTCCTTCGCCAGCTAGCCTCCTTCTTCCTCTCCTCCGCCTGGATCTTGGCCCGTTCCCGGTTCAGCACAAGGGACTGATCGGGGGTGAGCGGGATCCCGGCCTTCTCGGTCTCGATGGCGGCGACGAGCCGTTGCGTGTAGAGGGCGTGCTGCTCGGCGTAGAAGGCGGCCCGCTTCCGCCGGTTATGCATGATCATGTCGGTGAGGGCGAAGGCGGTGATGCCGCCGGCGATGACTGGTTCGATCCCCCCCCCCGCGGGGAGGATCTCAGAATCAGTAATCTATATCCAACGGAGCAAGTTGCCACAACGTTTAGGATGTCTCCCAAGTGCAGAGGGGGGGAGAGAGGAAGAGAGTGGTGAGGTAAGACATACTGGAGAAACCGATGAGACTCAGAGCGGTGATCTTGTGTGCCCTGTCTGCCCACACCCGGCCCCGGATGACGATGCGTTCCCATCTGGACAGACTGGAGGCTCGGGCGGCGAATCGCTCGGCTCGTAATCGTGCGACCTTTTCATGTGGGGTCTCTTGCCGCGAAGGAGAAGAAGGTTTGGAGGAAGACGATGGTGGGGGATTCGGGGAAAGGGAGGAGACGGGCGCTGAGCGGACGGAGGTTGGTTTGGAGTAGGCGTGGGGAGAGGTGGCGGTGAAGCGAGTTGCGTCGATTGCTGATCGGGACATGATGGATATGTGGAAAGGGTTACTCTGTTAAACGTAGACCATTGAATTGTAACGGCCAAAGTGGTTATCGTGAAGGCGAGAAAAGATTTGAGTTCTTGTGGAATTTCTTCTTTGCAAATCCCGAATGACGCGCAGGAACTTTCTTCGATGTTTTAGGGCTGAACCTTCAACTCTCAAACAGCCTTCTTTCCTTCCTTTCAACCCTCCTGTTGTATCTCGAAGGGCGAGCATTTGCTTGTTGATGTCATTGCATCCTGGAAAATCCCTTGAAAACGCCAGAAGAATTCGTCGGTGAAGGCTCTACCGACGTATGGACCACGGTAATGCTCTCCGCAAGCAACGAGCGATGACAAGGCCTGTCGACCAAATGGACAAAAGCCTCTTCTGAGCATGCCACCTGCTTGCAACTACACGCTCAACTAAACCTTCCTCGAGATCGATTCTTTTAGGATGAATCAATCCCCGCAACCGCAATCCGATCTCTCCTCCATCCTCCAAACCCTCTCCGCCTACGCGCCCCCTCCACCACTCCAGCAACAACAACCACAATTCTATCATCCACCTCCACCACTCCCTCATCCCCTCCCGAATACCGATCACGAGGAAGGCGAAGTAGCAGAGGAAGAAGAAGCCTACGACCCCGCCACCTCCCTGGCCTACCAACTCTCCCCTCCCGCACCCTT
>MSTJ01000385.1:0-18059 GCA_001956345.1 Ramalina peruviana
CTTCAAGAAGCCATTCACCTCCCGACACGTGCCCACCCCCTGCAAGATCTGCCCATTCAACTCCTCCCGCTCCACCACCTCGACCCCCACCCCCTTCTCCACCGCCATCTTCGCGCACCGATAGTTCCTCCCGCCCGAACAGCTCGTGATCAGATCGGCCACGCCGCAGCTCTCCTCGGTGAAGGTCGCCGCCTGGACCGACTCGGCAAAGAACATCCGTCCGAACTTGACCATCTCCAGCAAGCCCACCCGCATGACCGCCGCTTTGGCATTATCCCCCCAATTCAACCCGCTCACGAACCCCGCCGTCAGCGCGACGATGTTCTTCAGCGCGCCCCCGAGCGAGACGCCCGCCACGTCGGAGATGACATGGACGTGGAAATACGGCCGATGGAAGAGCGTCTTGAACAGCTCATGATCCGCCGCGGGCAACCCCTCGGGGGGCCTCGTCAGCTTCACCTTGGACGCCACCCCCTTGGCATTCCGATGCCGTTCCTCCTGCTCCTCATCGTAATCCGTGATCTTGGTCAGATCCAGCTGGCTCTGTTGCGGAGTCCGCCCTTCCTTCGGGGTTGGGGCCCGCGAGTCCAGCGCGGGGGGGTCGTACCCGATGGTGGTCTCGGAGAACTTCTCGAGCGCGACCTCGTTGGCGATGTTGGCGCCGCTCAGGGCGCCGCAGTAGATGCCCAGCTTCTCGCCGATGGATTCGGAGAAGAGGGAGATCTCGGTGGCGGTGACGTCCACGCCCTTGATGCAGGAGATCCCCCGCGCGTAGGGTAAAATGGCCCCGGCCATGTCGAGGCAGAGCTTGTTGATGAATTGGTGGGGGAGGTTGAAGATCAGGATGGATGCGTCCTGGACGGAGGCGGTGAGGGAGGGGTTGGCGTGCAGGTTGCGGGGGAGGGCGATGTTGGGCAGGTATTTCACGTTCTCGTGGTAGTGGTTGATCAGGTCGGTGAGCTTTTGTGGGGTGGTCGCGTGCGCGGAGGAGGGGTTGGCTTTGTAGTGGGAGGAGCTGGTGGGGAGCGTGAGCGTTTCTTCGTAGACCCACATTTCAACCAGCGGATGGAAGAGAGATGAATTGGCCGCCGTGTTTTCGGCGACGATTTTGGCGATGGCAGAGCCCCTGGATGTTGAGGGTCAGGCATGTCAGGTTGAGTAGGCGAAAGTGGAGGGGAGATGAGCACCAATTGCCAGAGCCAACCACGGTCACCTTGTGTTTACGATCGTGAGCCCCAAGCGTCGCCATGCTGCTCGTTCTGGATAGGGAGTTGTTGGTTGATTGAATCGAGCTCCTGGCACGGTAGGATTGAGGGCGAAGGTGGGCGGAGAGGTGAAGGAGGCGCCGCAATGGGGCTGGGATGGAGGATGCTATGGTGGCCAGCTCATGGGATGGTGAATGATGAAGAATTATTGGCAAAGCGAGACTATCATGTCCAAGAGGGTGGAGGTACGCAGTTGCCTAGGACTGGCAGTGGAATTATAGAGGTTGGCAGACAAATGTTGAGCTTTTCGCTGACAAGAATCAGCCTTCCGGCGCCACAAACCAATGGGAAGCGAACCATTGCGAGGCTGATCTGCAGCTTGCAAAGCATCCTTATTCCGGCCATCATATTGCTCACGGATGGCCGGAGTGGATGGACTATGTTTAGAGATATCATAATCTTTGACCGAATCACTCCTCATCTCCCCCTTCCTCCCCTCAATCCAACCAAATCCAATCCTCCCCCTGCTCTTCCTCTCGACATGCAACCTCACGGTTATCCGAAAGGATCACACCATCCCCCCCTCCTCACCCCAATCCAACTATCGAGGACATCCTGTCGTCTCCAGCACACTCATGTCTTTCCTAGCCAAACGAAGTGATGGCAAGCTGAAGTCGACCGTCGGGGATTCCTTGTGGTTCTCAAGTAAATCGCCATTCAAACCATACGTCGAGGATGCGCCTGTGCCGTCTCAAACAGACCGCCGTTGTGGTTTCCTGAGAGAAGCTCTGCTGTAAGGAGAGGTCTTTACAACCACTCGTATCATGTATCAACGGCCTCACCATCAACAACCCCAGATGCACCCACACTGTCTTCCCCTTTACCCTGTCTACCATCCTGACCGCCCTCATCCCCCTCAATTATCACACCCCCCCTCTCCGCCATCTTCACTTCCTCGGGACTCGCCCTCCTCTTCGCTCCACTCAATGGATCCCAGACCCACCCCTCTTTCAACCAACGCCAGCGCAGATACGCCCGCAACTCTTTATCGAGGGGGAGCACGCGCTGCCACTCCGGTTGGCGTTGCGCCTTCCCATCTGCACCTGGTGTATCGGTGGTGATCCCCCTCAACTCATCCCGACAGAAGATCCTCCAGCTATCGAGGCCGTATGCACCGATGCCGGGGATGTGGGCGATTTCGTATGCTTCTTGCACCTTCCCTCCTTTTTCCACTCTTTCCCCTACTCCTCCTTCTTCTCCCTTAGCACCCTTCTCCTCCTTCTCACCATCATCCTCATCACCCAACCACTCCCCCTTCTTCCGCCCCACAACCCACCTTCTCCCCCTCCTCGGCTCCTCCGCCACCCACGCCCGCGCCATGCCCACCACGCGTTTCGCGCGCTGATTCTGCAACCCGAGTTTCTCGAACCAGGGGACCACATCCCCGACATCCGCCTCGGCCAACTCCCGCGGCGTAGGGTATTTGGAGATGAAGCGGTAGAAGACGGGGATACTGACAGCGCCACGGGTTTTGGAGGAAGACGCAGGCGAGGAGGAGGTTGAAGGGCGTGTGCTGGAGGCGTTCCTGGGCGAGGCCGAAGACGGGGGAGGAGAGGGGRGGGTGGGGGATGCATGAGATGTTTTTGCGGGATTGGCGGGGTGGTTTGGTGGTGCCGGCGGAGGAGGGAGGTAGTGCGGGGAAGTAGGGGGATTTTTTGGTCGAGGGGCGGCGATTCCTTCTGGTTGTTGGTTTGGGTGGTGGAAGCGAGGGTGGGGATGTTGGTTGTAGAGGAGGGAGGGGGAAAGAGGGAGAAGGCTTCTTGTGCCGGCGAGATGACCGTGTGTTGGAGGAAGGGGGCTGTGGTGATGGTGACGGTGCCTTGGCAGCGGGTGTCAGGTCGGCTGCTTCATCGGTGGTTGAAAATGCGTCTTCTCATCGTTGTTGTTGAYTTTCGAGTCGTTGAGGGGCAGGCTCGACTCCTGCTTTTGGGATTTGGATCGTTGAGACCGTTTGTGCTTCGCTTCAACAGTCCCATCGTGGCTGACCACGCTCTTCCTCTTCTTCCTATTGCGTTTGTTCAACTCCTCCCCATCTCGGATCGTATCCCTCTCCTTTTTCATCTCTTCGAGATCCTGCTTCATTTTGTTGTCAATCTCGGGCATGCCGCCATGCTCATAGATCTCCAGCTGTTTGGCATTGGCAAAGTCGCGAGTGCCGCGGATCTCGTCGTCAATGGCGGCGATGTGATCTTGTTTCTCCTGGTCCTCCTTGTTGTCCCGTGGTGGTCGTTCAATCTTGCGCCAATGCTCCTGCTCGAGTTCCGCTGCTGTTTTCTTCCTCTTTGGGGGACGTTCTGGCTCTTTCGTATTTGAACTTCGTTTTGGTTCATGCTCATGCTTTGTGGCAAAAATGCCCGCCTCCTGACCGACACGGTCCATATCCATCCCCGTACCCTCTCGCACCGAAACCTTGCGCTCCTTCTTCCTCTTCCTCTTCTTTCCCTTCCTCTCCCGCTTCTCCCTCTCCCGCCACATCCCCTCCTCCACGGTCCCTGACCCATTAGTCTCCCTCGTCGGGCTGATCCTCACATCGTTCACCTCCTCTAAGCCATTCACAAGCGCAGCCTCCTGCAACGTCTGCCCCGGCGGCGCAATCGCATTGATCGCCTTCAATTCCTCGCGCGTGAACCCCTCCGCCTCGAATTCATCGTAGAGACTCTCACCATCCTCGCTCGAGATTTGCGATTCCGTGCTGCGCATCTTTGTTCCACTTTTGCGCTTCGACTGTTGGCGTGGGACGGGGTGGGGAGGTGGTTCTTCGCGAGAGGAGGGGGTTTGCATGCATGAAGGGTGGGGGTGAATGTATTGCAGAAGAGCAATCGGGGAAGCGACTAGGCGAATGAAGCCAGTGAAGCCAAATAGCAAAGGAGTCAAAAGGAACGGGTGATATTGGTAGCAAAGCCGGAGATGGCCCAATTAGAAAAAATGTGACAAGAAGTTTTGTCTTCATGGATGACGTCATTGCGCCCAAAAAGACGCGCCTCGCGTTCCCACAGTCGAATCGCCCTATCAATTTTCGATTCTAGTGTATCAGTACGTAGTATTCCACATCCTCAAAAACACACTCACACAGTCACATCCAGGCCTACAACAAGTCCTACGGGCAACGGGGAAGTAGGGTGTAAGCATCAACTACCAGCCTTTCTTTAACTCCCAATCTCAGTCGGTTCCGGAGAGGCAGCCTGAGAACCGGCTACCACATCCAAGGAACGCAGCAGGTAAGTCAGTGACAATGAAAATACTGGTGCAGAGCCAGCCCCCCTTCGGGTATTGTCATTGAAATGAAGTGTACGAGTTCAGATCTCTGGGACAACCTGTCTCGTTGGGGGAGATCATCTGCAGTTATTAATAGTGACGGTGCTGGCTTTTTCTCTCCTGAGGAAGTTCCCGGAGGAGCGAATCCAACCCTTTGTGGATCCCAAAGGATGAGAGAGTATGCAAAGGAAGGCGACGGATCCCTCGATTCTGTGGGGCTGTCGTTGATGATGATAGTCCCACTCCCAGTGGTCCTCGCGTTGCGGGCATTGCCTCCTTGGGAAGAATCAATCTGGCTGCACCAAGGCTGCAGATGCGCCTCGACAAAGATAGATTTCACAGAATCTGAATCAAGATCATGACGAGATGGCAGATGAGATCCTTCACCCTCGTGTGCGGTGCTCCTTACACAAACCTTACAAAGGCCAAAGATATGGTATGAGAAGCGACGCCAAGAAACAACGTTGGAAGAGAGACAGCACGGCATGAACACTGCTGGCATCTTCACCGGTAACTGCAATGGCGGACTCCATGATCAATTCCATGAACCAAAACCAAAGCCTGACCATCTTCCAAAAAAAAAAAAAAAAATTGATGAACAAGGCTATCAAGACACGGCAAAGGCGCTTAACAGCGCAACGCGTACAATGTCTTGCATGCTTCGGGGGGGGCCAGCTGAACGGTATGCGATTGCGCCAATGAGAGTCAGTTTTGGGGCCCATTTCCAACTTCGATAGCTCGCTTGGGGATATCCCTTCATTTGCCCATATGGCCTGCTTCAAAGATGCTGAAAGTTCCGTCATCCTTTCCCTTCCCCTTCGAAAACACCACCCGCCACATGATCCCATAGAGAAAAACTTCCCAGTCGCAAGAATGCACACCACCCTTTCCCTCCTCCTGACCACCGCCTCAATCCTGCTCCTCAACCCCAGCATCGTCCACGCAACTCCAGCGTCCCCTCCTCCCGCGGGCGGCCAGCTCATCACCACCGGCCCCAATTCACACTTATCGAACGTATCCACGACAACAAACGTGACCGCGCCCGGCTTTCCCTACGTCTACAATGAATGCAGCGGTCCCCCCTACGCCCCTCTCTCCGACTGCCTATCCGCACTCGCCCAATTTCCCACCACACGCGGGGACGGGGAGTTCCACCGGGCCACGCCACACGACCCGCATGCGGACTACGTGATGCCCGCAGTGCGGAAATCGGGGCAGTGCCGGATCTTCGTGGATCTGTTCGGGGACGGGAAGGGGGCGATAGTGTCGCCGACGCCGTGGTCGTGGGACGGCGAGGGCGGTCTGTTGGAGACCGCGCGGGGTTTGCTGGAGGAGTGTGCGAGGGATGTGTCGGGGCCGGTGCAAGGGCRGGTGACGGGCGGGGTGTCGATYTTGAATTTGTTGGAGACGATTTATCCCGGGTTCGAGATCAAGGTGATGAAGACGGCGGTCGTGCCGAATGGAGAGGGTTCGGTGGATGTGACGTGAGGGTTTTTTTGGAGGGGGTGCTTGGGGGTTCGGATGAAGGTYCCAGGGCGAGACGAGGTTGGGGTTGGCGACCGAGCTTCTCCTTTGCTAGGATGTAGGTCGTGCATCTCATGTGAGCTGATGTCGGCCATAGAGTCCTTTGCTCGTGAATGAAAGAGTTTCCCAATCCGTCCAGATTTCGGAATGGTGTGAGTCAGAATTTCCTTTCTGGGAGTAGCTGGTATAGACCATGAGGGGTGGGATAAGATCTCCAGCCCGTGGGGTGGGTCGAGTCGCTTCTGTCTGTCACAGATCCGAGGTAGGGAACGGTACCGACGTTCAGAAGCGACGCCAGCGCCACGACCCTCAACACTTGGAACCCCTACCCCACATCAACACATGGTGTGACACTACCGCAAGGTTACATAAACCCTCCTTTTCCCCGTTTCCTCCTTCTTTCTTCTTTCCTCCCCTTTCCCAAAACCCACTCAGTTCCTCAAACCTCAGCAGAAGATCTCAGCTCAAAAGTCAGGCAAACAATACCGACGAGGCAATCGCAAGCACAAATGCCTTCCAACTCCAGCTCTCAGTCCTCCGGCTCCGGCTCTTCCTCCGGCGGCGGCAACGGATACACCGTGACCGGCAGTGGCACCAACGACCAAGTCTGTCCCTGATGTTTCCGCCACCTCACACTTCCTGGACTGACAGACGCTCCCAGGGGAACCACTACTGCTCTCGCGACTACTCCTCTTCTTCGGGAGGGAGTGGCTATCATTACTCCAACACGAATGGTAAGCTTGAACCAAACACAAGGGACTGCTGCCGGCCGTGATGAAGCTGACCAAAGAAACGTAGGCAGCTACTACTATAGCAACCCTAGCGGTTCCACCTATTACAACAGCGGGACCGGGTACTCGCAGTACAACCCCGGCGGGGGTAAGAAGTGAGCGCACATTCGGGGGGCTCCACCGGACATCACTTGCGCCTTTGTCAAATGTCGTGGACCTCGTGGTGCAGCTTGAGCTGTTGCGTAGCTCCAGAATCCCGAAATGAAGAGGATTGAAGGGTATTGTGGAGAGAAGATCATTCCAGATCCGCAATCAAGCAATCATCAAATTCTCAATCCCCTTCATGCGGCCTCCTTTCGCGTATCACATTTTGGCTGCTTATGCTCTCTTGAAGGCAGATTCATGCGTGATTGGTTGCTGGACGGATGGGCGCTTTGCGCTTGCGCAACTGCATGCAGAATCCTTAAAGCGGATCAGAGGGAGGGTGTCTTGCCATTGGCTCGAAGCCTATGAGGGACCAGGTACCGTATTCGTGGTGTGCGCTCTTGCATTACGCCCAAGGCAGTAAAGTCCCGCGGGTTAACGCAGTACTGCGGCCTTTCCTAGTGCCCATTGTGATCGATGCCTCCGCTTCAAGACTTCGTGCGGCCACTGATGATTGCAGATGGATGTCTCCTGCCGCTGCACGTTTCAAGTCTACTCCAATGCAAAGCAGACCTCTCATGACCGCCCGACGGGGGTGGAGAATGTACGCCAGCATACACCAACGAGTTGGAAGTCAACCAATCTGAGGATGCAGTCCTGTCAAGTGACCAGGCCCATCGAATCCATTTGTCTTGGTTCTCCCTCTGCTTCCCATTCACCGTCCACGATTCTGATGGCCTGCCCGCTTGATCCTGCCGTCGCAGCCCATGTCACGTTATGCATCCTGCCCCTCATGAAGTCCACGATTTCCTGCTCGAAGGTCTGCTCGAAGACGGCGACATTAGGGATCAATTGGTCATGCAATCTCGGCTGCTTCAAGGCGTTTTTCAGATCCATCCCGCCTTCCAGAATGTGCAGGGCATTCTGCAAGGTGGCAGTGATGATTTTGGATCCACCCGAGGCGCCGAGGACGACGTATAGGGTATTGTTCGGGTGAGTGATGATGATAGGAGAGATGGAAGAGAGGGATCGCTTCCTCGGCTTGACATAGTTGGCTGGAGAAGGATAGTAGCCGAAGGCATTGGGGATGTTGGGAATGGAAAAGTCATTCATCTCGTCGTTCATGATGACTCCCGTCTCTGGAATCATGACACGAGAGCCGAAGAATAGGTTGACAGTCGTGGTGAGCGAAAAAGCCAGACCCGAAGCATCTGCTGTGACGACGTGCGAGGTGCCATGGTCCTCGTTGATCTCAAATCCTTGAGGATCGTAGGCTGAGACGTTCAATGTATGCCTGTCTGAGATCTTATGGCGCGTGGCATTTGCAAACTCCTCGCTCAGCATCTCTGCCTCGAATTGATGCATCCCGTCAACATAGTCTGGATCGCCGAGACTCGCCCTCTTGCCGTAGCCGAATCGCATGGCCTCAGTCATATGATGCATTCCCAGGTTCACCAGCTCTTTGTCCTGGTAATCATCATAATTCTCCAGGATCTTCAGGGCACTCAGCGTGACGGCACTTGAGGCAGGCACACCGCAGCCATAGATCTGGTAGCCCTTGTAATCGATCTTGACCGGCTCCCTCGATCTTACATGGTACGCCTCCAGATCTTCCACTGTCATACTCCCATTGCTCTTCCGTACCGCCTTCACCATCTCTTCTGCCATCTTACCCTGGTAGAAAGCGTCCGATCCTCGATGCGCAATAGTCTCCAAAGTATCGGCATATCTCTTCCTAGTCATCACATCCCCCTTCCCCACCCTCGTTCCGTTCGGGGCGAAATCCAGCGCCCAAACCGGATCCGCGGAGAAGAGATCAACGCCGATATACTTCGTATACAGGTCCATCGCCATTGCGAAGTCCGCACTGACCACGAACCCCTCCCTCGCCAGCTCAATCGCGGGGGCCATCACCCTCTTCCACTCCAGCCTCCCATACTTGTCATGGATGTACTCCAACCCCTTCACCTCCCCTGGCACCCCACTCGCCAGCCCGCCAAACAAGCTGCCCTGGATGTTGTCATAAAACATATCCACATCTGCCGCTGCGGGGGCTGTTTCTCTGAAGTCGATGGTCTCATAGTGATGGCCATCAGGAGAGCGCGCGAGGGCGAAGCCACCCCCGCCAATGCCGCTGTGATGGCAGTCTAGTACACCGATGCAGAAGACGGTGCCGACGAGAGCGTCTGCTGCATTGCCGCCTGCACGGAGGAGGTCAATGCCGATCTGACTGCAGACGCCGTTTTCGGAGGCTACGGCGCCGTGGGTCGGGGAGGGATGCGGGCCGAGGAGAGGTTGTTGTTGGTAGGAGGGAGGGAGGGCAAGGGCGAAGCGGGTGAGGAAGAATGCAAGGAATAGATGCATGCTGTATCCAATGGCAGCTTATTCCACCAAGGTACGGATTGCGTGCTCGTCTGATCCGATTACGACATATCCAGTTCACGCTAGCTCAAGAGATACCGAGGTTTTGCCGACAGTCCAACAAAGCACTAGCGGCGAACACTATCTCGTTAGGTGCCGAGGCGCCTTATGCCCGGGGGCCGTACTCTAGCTGCATAAATATTTATGCGTGCTACTAGCCTACCACTCGCATATATCTATGTCACATTTTCAATATCCATGAAGTGTGACACGTATTGGTGGAGCTCAAGCTGCATCGGCGCTTTGACTCCATTATCTAGAGTGAGCGACGAGAACAGCGAGGGGTTGGACTCCCGCACTCAAGTACTGCGCCTTTGCCCATCCTTTCTCTTTCTCTTCCATTTTGTAAGATTCTCTCAGCAGCTGCCTCCTGACAATACTTTTTCCTTTGGATTGCTGGCAATCCGAAGCAAAAGATAACGCTCTTCATCCGGGATCAATGGAATCATACCCTTCCCCCTTCATGGGTGCGAGGATAAATTCACTATTCGGTCATAGAGCAAAGACACGATATATCGGACAGAGCCAATTGGCTCGCTACTTATGAGGACGTTTTGCTACGCCTCCAAGCTAGCTCAACATCTTGCTGAACCGATCGGCTCGATCCAACATCATTACATACTCATGCCGACTCGACGAACTTGGCATTTCATCTATTCTAACACCTTGGGCTCTGGCGCTCAGTGTATCAGTCCTGCAAACGCTGAGCTGAAGGTCTCTGTTGCGCCATCTATCAATCAAGCGGAGTCGATCGACTTCCTTGAGTTTGATATTCACAACATGGGCCGGCGGATCCAATCACGTCAGTCTTATTAAATAACATACGTGGGCTGGCGGCTCAATAGCGCCAGTCTTATCAAATAGCCATAGGCTATAATGAGCTTTGTACAGCTCTAAGAACGCACCTCTAGAAATTGATGGGAATGAGGCCCATTCATGTCAGGAGATTTGGACGTCCTACCGGTTGCTTTTTGATCAGAGTCGGCGAGCACGCAAACTCGCCAAGGCTGCGCTCAAAGTGTTGAAGGAGGAAGTGCCGGATGAGTATGACTCACTGCTTGAAATGCCTTGCACGCAGCCAAGATCAACAAGCTTCCTCGATCCTTATGGCCTGTTCACTGCCGCAGCCCGGAGGGTACGCTCCAAGAGTCGAGTGCATACAGCTCTTTCCCCTATCCGGTCAGCGCCTCGCAAGACTCCAAGAATTCAATCTTCGGCAGCAGCCTAGCAAGCTGCGCGGCTTGTGGAGAGATATACGGAATTCCCTCCCATGGTACACTTTCCGTGGAGCTCGTATTAGCCAAATGAATGGTATTGCCGAGGCATTAATATTGCTTTAGCATGAAAACTCTACCTATGACGTCTCTCAAAGGCTTGTTCAGTCTGTCGGAGTAAGAATTCACTCATCGCCACGTTTTCCTGCGAGTTGCTCCTCTCACACAGATGAACAGTGTTTAAACCGCGCGGGCAACAGAGTTGTTCGGCTTACGATTCTGGAGCACGCTAGAAGGCGGGAGCCGAAATATCTTCATTGACATTTCAATACGTGAAAGGCTATAACGAAGAGGGCACAACCAGTTTTATCAATTCCTTCTTGCCTGATAAAATGAGCGAGTTCTTGGTGCACTGTCGGGTACCTGCGAAGCCTCTTTCAACAAGTGGACCGTGCTGGCCTCGACAAGGATTACAAAGCCGCCGTCTTTGGCCCGAAGTCAGTGATAAAGACCTGACGGTCTTTTTCAATATATTCAGAAGCTCGTCGCTGCGAAGCAATCAGACGGTAGAGATTTGGTGGTGGAGTACCGAGGGTGACATATCGCTGCGGCAATCGAAAAAGCGTTGAGTTTACAGACTCCAGGGTTTGGTTGACTAAGAATGCCGTTGGCTCCTCATCTTCGATAACGTCCTTTCATTGTTATTCGAGCTTGCTGATATTGACTTGGAGATCAAAACTTGGGATGATGAAACTGGATCGAGATCTGCCTTGCCACCTTCTCTCCACGAACATTAGCGCCGAGCCGAAACAGGACGAGAAAACTTCCGGATATGAGCTTTCAAAAGCATTGCAGGAAAGGAATGGAAACCCACAGTCGAATTCACGAGCGGCCGTGCGAACGTGACCTTGGCATTCGATGGTGATCCATCGGAAGGTCAATTATTCCGTCAATAAAATATCATTTGGCCGGACGGATACACATGCGCAGTTGGCCCATTCCTGAGGTCATGGATATGTACAGCCAGCGTCCAAGCGAAATGAATGGCGTCTCTGGTAACACTCAATCAATGCTCTGTGGTACTACATTTACGAACGAGGCACCGATGCGCCGTAGGATCTCCATTCCCATCACCTGTCCTTTCACAATCATTCCTGTCCTCACCAAATATCTGCACCTTCAAGACGCGCGCGATTTCGAATTCGATGATTTACAGAAAGATATCAGAAAGGCTTTTGAGTGAATTTCATCAGGAAGATCCGCAAGGAGGCTTGCTGCAGTCTTCGAAGACTTCATATCTCCTGAGGATGATCTGGATGTTGGCCTTCCTCACAGCATAACGCTGACCAGTATTGGAAGAAAAACCTTGAAAGACTTTCCGATGTTCAGTGTGAAGGATGTGCACCAAGGGATAGACAGAAGGCATGGTACGACCGGGAAGTGAAGGGCCAGAATTCGCTGCGGGAAGGGCAGTTGGTGATGAAAAGGAGATGAAGAACTAGATGTATAAGAATTGGCCGAGGATTACGAGGAGTCTTCAAGTGAACAGCCAGGATAAGAAGGGAAGGAAGAGATTGAAGATGAGGAATATGAGGAGTACGAAGAAGGAGAGGAAGAAGAGGATCAGGGTGACAATTGAAAAAACCATATCATCATGGCTTGCCAAGCCTACAAAAACATCAAAGTCATTGATCAAAGCAAGCGAGGCTTTGTCGAATCAAGCAGAAGGTCCCACGGAAGAGGAAGTACAACAATGTTGAGCAGCTAAGCTTGCGTGTTATTTTCCAGTTGCAGATGACTGGACGATTGTCTCGGAATCCAAAACGCATGACAAACCAAAATCGGATCTGATCCGCAAGTGATGCGACAATGGGTTCGTTCCACAGATGATTTGTGGAAATTTACATGTGTAGGGGGTCCCAACTCCAGCGTGCCAGAAAGTAATAAAGCAGCTCCCTGCTGCCAGTGGGTTTGTGGCGCTTGGGAATGATGTGTGAATAGCGATATGAGTATTTGTTTGGGCATGTTAATAGAGAAGGCAGTATATTGTATTAATGCTCCCAGCTCCAGATGCTTGTTGATTTTGAAGGAAAATAGCGATTGAGACATATCTTAATCAACACGATCTTGTTCCAGAAGGCAGACTACGGTCGAGTGAGAACATCTGCGTATGTACGACTTAGGCAACCCCAGATCAAAGAATCATCGTCCGCGACACAATCGGAGAAACTATGACTGCCACCGATCGTGAAAGGACGCCTGTACTGCCAGAACTTGTAGAGCAGTCCTGAATTCTGCTGATGACAATAAAGATGCGATTCACCACCACAACCCAAAGCCTAGATGAAAGAAACACCTACCAAGGCATCGTCATTATCAGAACCCGTGGTCCAGCCAGAAGCCCCCACATCCAATATCCATCATACCGATTAGCGCACCCGCCACCAAACGAACGCTTTGCAGAACGAAAAAAAATCCTGACCATGATAAGCAAGGGCCGTGCGACCCCCCCACCATTGCTCATTCCCCGGTCGGGGCAATTCAAGGTTGCTGTGCACAACACAACGCCTCTTCGCTCATTGGGCCAGTCATGAGATCACCAAAGCTCCCTGGACGATCGCTTCACGAGATATCAGACCGATAAAAATACAGAGGGCATCACTGGTGAATTCCAAGCCAGAAAGCCCATACGGTATCAATAAGATGACCAGCACACGAAACGAGGTCCCGCGCGTTGCCGAAGTAGGCGAACACGTCTGATCATCACAGCGGGCAAGAAAGTGTGCGATCCCCCCATTTGCCCATCGCCCGTTGATGGCTCTGTAGCAAAGTCTCTTCGCTTAAGGTTCGCTTCAGGTTCGCTTCGCGCGAGACCGGAAACGGGAGGATCGATGGTGGAGGTCTGTATGACAAATTTCAAAACAAGGAATATTTACAGGTGGCCGCGGCTGGGCGTTGGTGGCGGGATGGAGGTCTTGGAAGAGTCTGGATGAGGAAAGGGGGGTGAGAAGGGGGGAAGGAGGGGAGGAGGGAAAGTGCATGTCTGCTGGGGCTGAGATTGAGGCAATGTGGGATTTCCCTGCGAATGACGGGATGGAATGATGGGAGAAGCGCGGAACCGTGGAGAGGGGGGATGGACTGGCGACTGGTCAGGGTATGCATTGGGGGGGGCATTCGTGGGCCTTTGGAAGCATGGCCATATTCCTTGCACGTCCGGTGATGAGCTTTSTCATTTTTRTCTTAAGACTGCTGTGCTGGTGTAGAAGTTCCACCGTCCAARGGTTCGGTTTTGATCGGTGGAAGCCTTGGTGTTGGAATATCGGCAGTCTTCCTCGGTGATCAAATCAAAAGGCATACCTCGTGCTCCGGGGGTGCAACCTGCTTGGAAAATCTGACCTTGAACGATGATTATATTTACGAGTGAGACCCAATGCTTTCTCTCCCAAAGACCCAAGGAAAAATCGTGTCCTTTTGCTTTGGCTGAAAAGGAGTGCATCACTCGAGAGATATCTACCGTAACAAGCGATCCGTCCTGCCCCTCCTCACGGTAAAGGCAAATTATAGCCTAGCGCAGTCAAGTTGGCATGCATTTCTGCAACAGTCTTATCCAATCCTGGAAGCACGCTGGCTGATACATCATCGATTTCGATTCTCTTGGAATTGATGATGGGTATGCTGTCGTTGGTCAACCCCGAGGTGGAAATTTGCCTCTTCGAGCCCTTCGGCCTGAATGACCTCATCCCTGGAGGAATATATGGATACTGTTTGCAGCCCAGCCAGATGGCTGGATAGGATACTGTAAGCAGGAGTAGGCCGATCGCTCACGCGGGAACAGGAAAAAAAGGGGTTTAGCACGTACACATGGCATAATACACATAATTGTTAGGGTTGTTGAGCTGGAAGTCGGGCTTCGAATAGCAGACATAGTTGATATCATATAATTCATTCATACCATAGATAGGATGCGGCGCATAGATGTGGGCCAGTTCATGCAAAATGACGGCGAATTGGCTTTCCGTGACATTGCTGTGATCGCTGAAGATAGCCGAATTCTTCGCAACATTTACCGTAGGGCAATTGATATTACGGTCGGGAAATGGTTTCTCATCGGTGAAAAATGAGGGACAGAGCCAGATGTCGCCATTCAAGGACTATTCCCCATATTGCCGAGTTAGTATTGTGATCGTCGTACTACTCACAGATTGCGGTGGAAGTAACACAAAGTAACGATTGCCTGGCTGTACTCACAAATGCAACACCGTCCGATTTTTCATTGCAATGATCTACGGCCGCTTTGACATAGGGACCACTCTGGTCATTTATGCATACAAGACTCGGCAGCCTGATCGTGCTGCCGCTCTGGGTTTTAGTGGCCCCGCTCGCCATATCCCGGAAAACGTTCTGGACCGTATTCCTTTGATTATCGTTGGTAAAGAAAATCAGGAAGGGATCTTGGGCCGGATCTCTGGTAGGGACAGTGATGGCCGGAATGACTGTATTGGGTATGATGATGGCCATTTGATTAAAGAGCCTGAATAAAACTCTGGCTTCGTCTTGAAGGCAACCCACGAAAAAATAACGCCCGTGATTCTGGAACAGAATTGGGCATCAGCAACAGCTCCTTTTTGTGTACTCGCATTCTCGACATTTCTCAAAACAGTTTGCATGCTCGAGCGTGACGTACACTGAATTGGTCTCGGAGTCAGTATTGTTCCGGATGAGAATGGTCAAGCCCCGACTTACTAAACGGGTCGACCGAAGATCACTTGCGTCTGACCGGTCTGGCGATTGTCAAGCACTGACGAGGCGATGGAGGCAGCAGCGCTGAGCAGTAACAGGGAAACAGCTTTCATCATCAAGAGTGCGGCCATATCAGTGGCCAACGGATGATCCAATGTCGATACAATTTTCCGAATGCGAGCTGTTGCGTTTGAATCTCCTAGACGTGAGAGACTCCTTCCGCTACAACAGCCGCGCCTCGTGCTATCTTGAATGGGTGCACCTCAACCGGTAGACATGTGAAACGGCGCTTATAGTATTCGCGTAAGTGCACGATCTCGCCGTTTCAACATAGGGGAACCTGCCCAATCGTTGTGGGCGCACAGGGGCCAAATATCGTGGTAGTTGCAAAACGCTGTGAATAACGTGGTGGCTATTCAATATGACCAATTGATTGTCATCCTCGATGGCCCCCTTTTCTTGACACAAGGCTTGGCAAGAAAAGGGTTGAAGATCTTGGCATTCATCTTCGATGTTTTTGACTTCACTTCTTCCACTTTTCCTTCCACTGCATCCTTGCGCCATTCTAAAAATCGTTCCTCGGTCGATGCGGAGTCATATTCAGTTTGTTGAACCCGAAAAGTAAGAACATCTCTCACTGCCTCTCGCTCGCTGAATGGATCCTCGTTCCTAGCATTAGACAATGTAGATCTGTTCACGAGCAGACTACAAAGCGCCAATCCACAGGCGACATTTGCATTGTCTTTGATTCTCTTGTCACTCCTCGATGTCTCAATAGTGGGTCCGAATGTGCCTCTTCATACCCACCGGTGACACCATCTCGAACACTGGCTTGGGGTCCGTGGGGGCCATTTATCCGCTGTAGCCGCTACCGAGACCAATGTTCGCACACGCATCTCCGGTCCATTTCAGATCTGTGGCATTCCGATTATTCGCAGTAGCGCATAAAAATCTCATGGAAGACATTCTGGCACTGACATGGGCGGCACGCCTCAACCGACCCCATKTAGTCCAGGAACAAATCAACAAATCATCGCCAATACCAGGCTCACAGCCTACCGGGAAGATCGACCTGGGTTGCCGCATTAACCTGAGTGAATATATAGATACAGACCTCCTCGCCAGTATGAATTCTGCCAGGAATTTGACGAGACCGCAAGTTTTTGTCCGAGTCCATTGACGTGTCATGGCTGTCAGACCGATGATGAAAGCATTCTCATTGCTAGCGCTTGGGGCTTCACTGTCGTCGGCAACACCGATATTAGCTCCTCGTCAAAGCACGAACACCCTTCTTGGATCCCCCCTTGCTGCCAGTGGACCCTACCCATTCGTATCGTGCAACGCGTCCCAAAGCGAAGCTCTCGCCAGCCTATTTCCCCAGATAGCGGAGAATATCAATAACGAGGTCATCCCCAACATCGTCGCTGAGGGCCAAAGGGACCGCGTCAACAATTGGCAAGCCAACCTGTATTCGACCTTCTTCGGCGCKRCCCAACCGTCCGATGTGCAAGCAGTCTTCCARGCTATCACGGCCCGATCCAAGACCAATTCCGCCGGCGGTCCGATCAAACCCCCCAACATCATCTGCCTGAAYGATAACGTGGCCGAGCTGAGCAAAGCGTTGGCCGTCTGCAACGCCCCCATGCAACCCACCTCCTTCACGCGGAAACCCCTGGGTTCAGCCCCCGGCGCCAACACAGACATCTACCTCTGCCCCTCCTTCTGGGACCTGASAGCATCGTACRGTGCCCAGGACCAAACGCCCTGTCCTATCGTCACCTCACCTCAGTCATATTCGTACGTCTSACTCGARCTCATRTKTCCCCCGTTCTTGGAGGCCTTGAAGCCTTCTCCCCAGAACTCGTCCCCAGGGGAGCCTAGGGGAGCCCAAYTCTAATCATCTATCATTAGGTATGCCGGCGACAACAACATCGCTGAAACCCAAGCGTCCAACATCATCCACGCGCTCGCTCACATCTACGCGCCCGYCCCGCTCGCCTACACCCAGGAAACATACCCCATCAACGGATGTCTCGGACTGTCCACCGACACCCGATTGAACAACGCAAATAACTACGTGTACCTCGCAGCAGGTAAGGTTTTCTCGTTACCACTCTCAAGTCCACTTCTTACTGACCAAACTCTTCCCAGTGATTCACGCCACATGCCCTTCCTTCTATGACTTGAACAAGGGCGGTAGTTCGACGCACTTTCCGGCCACCCCAGACACAAGCCTCGCTTCCACACCGGCGGTTTTGGATGATTGGGCATACGATCTCGCGTTTGATGCCAATGCTCTGCAGGCGAATCTGACGGCGCTGGGGTATTAAGCGAGTGATTGGTATTTCATATTTAAGGATAGCTTACATCGGATCAGAGCTTCGAGGCGGTTTTGAGCGTGGCCCAATCTATCATTCTCTTCCCATTTGATCCAGGTTTTCATATGTGTGGATGTTTCATCTTCGCCCTTCTTCATCTCCAACTGCCATGCCACTCAAGTGCTCATGATTTTGGATGTCGGTTCATCTCCACACTTCTGAATCTCCAACTGCCGTGCCACTCAAGGTTCCGCGTTTCCAAAACGACAACCTCTCCAAATTCATCCGCGCCGACCCAAAAGGGGCGTGCCAAGCCTGCGTAGCCATCGCCCTGATCTATCCCAAAAACCTCGCCACGACCTCTCTGGCACGAGTGCATGCCACTGCCATCGAGCTGCACAATCAAGTATCCAACCCTCAATATGCACCCACAAGCCCAGCGCCCCC
>MSTJ01000386.1:0-22717 GCA_001956345.1 Ramalina peruviana
GAGCAAGGTTTGAGGAGGGGCAATGAGAATTGTTGGAGAAACGCCCAGGAATGCCGAGTCATAAGCGGCCTGAGGTCCAGTCACAGCGTTGAGAGCGAGGGACACGTTCGAGTAGAGCGCCGCCAGGGTGAGGACCAATGGGTAGATGTCTGTGAGGGGAGCAAGGGAGAGGATGGTATCTTTGGGGCTGAAGTTGTGCAGCTCTGCTGAGGAGTAGGAATGGGGTAGCACTGCAATCTGTGCGCTGATTGCAGCGGCGATGTTCTGCCGAAAARGTKAGTTCASATCCAGATCAAACGTCTGMAACAGCTTACACTTTGCGAATACTCCACTACGTCCATCCCCTTCTTCTTGTTCGGCGTGATCATGACAACMCCTGTAGGCTGCCCTCCGCCAGGGATCTCCGCGGGCAAATCCATCTTCTCACTGCTCTCATCCATAATCTCATGCCAGACAGCCACACCAGTCTTGCCACCCTCACCCTCCGGCACCTCATGCCAATCCATRTGGCGACTCGTCCTGGCAACGACCCAAACCACCTGCTTCAAGCCCGAGTACAATTTCGCCAGATCAGTGAGCGGAATGGCTCCAGCACCGACCAACAGCGTATCAGCTTGCGTCTTACTCAGCATCATGGCCAAGTCCTCCAACGGCTGGTTCGTAGGCAGCAAAATCGGCGTCATCCCATWAAAAGCACATGCGAAYAACCCCACCACCAACTCCACACTATTCGCCAGACAGATGCCCACCCTCTGCCCCTTCTGAGTCTGTAAATATTTCCCCACCGCCACGACTTCCTTGCTCAATGCTTCGAATTGATATGTGATCACCTCCTCCTTCCCCAACACCACCTTCACCTCCCCTTTGCTTTTCGCCCCTTTATCCATCTCCTCCTGCCATTTCTCCTTCTGTCCCTCCTCCACGAACTTTCCCCTCACCGCCGCCCTCCAGATGTCCCGTAGATCCCCGTCTCTGCCAGGCTGCCACCTCGGCTGTCCCGGGTCCTTGACATTCAACCCGGAGCGTAACGGGTAAGAATGTGGGGTATCCAAGCTGCGAAAGACCGCGGACTCCCCTGGTTGGCGCACGCGAGAGGGGGCTGATTGGCGGGCTAAGAGGAGGGGGTGGAGGTCGGGATCGGGGGAAAAGAAGGCAGGGTAGAGGATGTAGGCGAGGAGGGCGGCAATGAGGAGGGTGGTGTAGATGTTCCACTCGGCAATGCCGGCGGCGAGGTTGTCATTGAGGGATTGCCAGATGTTGGCCATGGTGGCTGAATGTGTTGGAGTTGGATGGGTTTGAGGTGGTTTTGGATGTGTGGGGTCGAAGAGCTGACGGAGGTGAGAGCTTTTTTGGACGCCCAAGATCGAGTGCCGCTAACCTGATTGGGAAGTGCGTACCAAAGTACCGGTACGAAGAGGAAGCATTTATTCTTCAAATCAACAGACATATATAACAATCCTTACTACACAAATATTCTTCTACATAAATCACATCCGTCACCTGTCAATGCCTTTGGAAATTATTTAACGCTCGGTGATTGCTTCTCTGAATCCAGGCTTCGGCTCAGAAATGTATCTATTACTCTCAATTTCCGRATRTCCCCGCAATACCATACCCATTTTAAAGAAGTGTCTAGCTGTACTACCTGCGGGTACCGCAGATGTCTGTTGCAGAAATGCAGCGTGATCAGGGTGTGCTGGGTAACCCTGATTTTGTCTTAGGCATCACATTYCCTAGAGAAAAMCTCAGCGGGCGGTGAGAATGGTCTTTGTCTCCATATTCCTATAAAGCTTTCCACTCATCAGACKCCAATCTCTGCAAGCTGTCATCGATGGATAGATTCTGAGATGCTGGCCTGCTATCACACACCAATTGAAATTGGGGTGGCGGGAAAGGATACCACGAAAGAAGGTTCAAGGCAGCGAACCTTATTCRATCTATCTCTCTCTACTTAGCGTCCGCTCGGTCTCCACCAAATGCAGCATCAAACACGACTGCCGTCGAATCAATATTCAAATCTTTCAACGCTTCCATGCTCGGAATGCTGGACTTTAGCTGATTGAGAGCTAAGACCGGTCTAGGTAGCTCAGAATGCAAATCTACAGCGATCATCGCATGAGTAACCAGGCTCGATATCAACGCCAGCAATCAATTCGGCAGGGTGAGACTAGAATCAGTCGCTGACGATGAGGATAGAGCGTGAGATCATGTGGTACTGCGGCCTGCCGAAGCGGCCACTAATGCGGCGCGATAGGCTCGCTGCAGGCTTACCGATATCAGTGGATTGAATCATGATCAAGCAAACAGCCCACATGATCTTGACTCTGCCACGTCAACATCCTTCACGAAAACCGAGACTGTCTATGAATTTTCTCCCTGGAATCTTTTTGACAGTCAGAGCTTGACAATAGTCATCATTCTAATCAATAAGTTCAGAAATACTAGACCTTCTTTTGTTTCAACAAGAATCAACAGACAAACACACCATGTCCAGTATTACTGAGGCATCTCAAACTTGCCAGAGTAAAGACTTCATGGGCCCCTTCGCAACATTGGGTCAGATGATGCAGGCAGAGTTTCCCAGACAGGAGAATCCTACAGGTCTCATGCAGCTTTACAGCATACTTGGTGTGCCACACACATCCTTAGCATTGCGTTATAAAACTAAGAATTCTTTCAGGTGGTACCATCATCACTCTGCCAAAAGATCTAGACCAGGCCAAGAAAATGCTCAACATGCGTATCAAAATCGATGTATGGTCCAAGGGTCTGGATGAGATACGTCGACAGGATTTTCGGGATCAGATGGCTAGGCTCTTCTGGCAGCTGCCTGCATGGCGGGTTTGGCTCTATCTCAAGATAGTGAGATTCATGCACCGCCCGGAAAAGGAGATAGCTGTGGCTCACAGAGTGGACATATCGCAACTCAGTATCTTCGATCAGAGCGAGCATGCCGAGGACGTCATTGTGAAAGGTCAGTATCACGTCCTAGTAATTCTCAGAACACGCCTGACCTTACCTTAAGCGAGCCATTTGGTGAGAGTCGACCAGGTGAACAAATTGATGTGGGTCGCATGCATGAGCGAACTCTATAGCCCCAAAATTCTCGGCATTGCAGGTAGTCTATCAGACTGCGGTATGTCCACATCCAGAGCACGCAAGTGTCCCGACTGTCCGCTAAGTATGCGTACAAGGCATCAACGCCGTTGAAAATCTGGCTCCAAATTGCCGGGAGATGGTTCTATTGACGGAGGCGCACGAGGATTTCCCGCTACCTCGTTGCACTACCGAGCAGAGCATCGAGTTCCACACAAGGTGTGTCATGAGAGGAAGATACGAGGAGATTTTTGCCGCCAGTGCAGCAGAGCCAGCGATAAAGGCGTTCTGGGAAGTCCTCGATAAGATATATCCGCGCTATCCTGACCAGCTAAGCCATCATGGCTAAGCCTGTCACAACTGAGAAGGCTTCCTGGGAAATCTTCTCAGATTTCCTAATCTGCGTTTCTATAGCTGGTTTTCAAGACGTGGTCTCGAGCGAAACGTGCATTTCCACGGGTTCTTGGCAATAGGTGAGATCGTTAGGCCATCTTTTCTAATGAACTACTACGACCCCAACTTATCACTTGCCCAGTCTGTCCAAAGCTCAAAAAGACTGAAGCACCAACAAACAATTTGACTGATAGATCGAATAGACAAAGAGGCTTCTTTGAAAAAAGAGAAAACACTTGGTACTTCAAAGTTCGATAGTCCCACAGACAATTTCCCGTTCTAGGCATACTTCTTGGCCCTCACATATGAACTACTTGCCCTGGCACTTCCAACAATCCCGTTCAGAGCCGAGATCATTCACCCTATTACCTACCAAGCCCCGGAATGGACTGACTATTCAGACAGAAAGGACGGCTTCAACTCATGATTCACGATTTGATATCAAAGAGTCATCTTCGCTGTTTCCACGAGTGTTCATCGCGGGCATGCTACAGATCGCCACTCAGTATAGCAGGTTTGCGACATGGGGGCTTGCGATAGCAGCATGAGCGCAGCACCGAGCCATCGCGCAGATGAAGTCTGACCTGGATGCGTGTGGAGAATTCTACGAAATGAGATCTCATAGGGCAGGAATGAATTCGAAAAGCGTGTTTGATCAAGGCCTTCGTGCGAAGTTCAGGTGTTATCCTGGTATTTTGCTCCAAGGATTTCTGGTAATATACATGGTTTAGATATCTAATAGAGTATTTCCATATGCATGCGTCAATCGTGAGGTTTCTACGAGGAGGACTTCGCTCAGATCATGGGGTTCGAAATATTCATTCAAATTGATGTTGAAGTCCATCATTGCAGTAGGCACGGCTACCTATAACGATATCCCTCAGCTTTGAGACTTCTTCCTCGATTGTTGGATCCTTAGCATATCAATCCCATTGTCATGAAAGCTACAACGGCAACTGTACTCACATCTCAAATATCACAAAGTGTGCTCATGAGACTTGCTCTGCTACATCATTCCTCCGGTCCAAAAGCTTGGCCAAAGGAAACCCAAGTAGTCTGTGCATCTTGGTCCCTTCAAGGGGAATGCAACTCCATACGATTAGCAACTATATTGAAGAGCTGTTCACCATACTCCTACTTGTGTGGCTATCCTTACACATCAGTCTGCATTCCTAGACTTGAACCCTTGCCAGGCGACGAAAGTCCAGCAAACAGCGAACAGCACAACCAACAAAGCATCCAATATGCAGATTGTAGGCCACTCAGGAGTGCCGTAGTCTTGCCAGCTACCCTAAGCTCGTGTGTAAAGTGCCAGTGCACCTACCTCGTTACGTCGCTCAAAGGTGGAGGAATAACGGCTTCCTAATTGAGGCCTCGACCAAAGACTAAGGTGAGATATGGTCTATTCCAGGCACCAGAGAATGACTCAAGCTGATCAAGATCACAATTCTGCTATCATATTCGCAGGAACTCCTTCAAATTCTAGCGTTTTAAGGACGAATGAAACCGAAGAGCTAGGATGTAGAGACGTTAGTAGAATCACCTATAGGAATAGTTTGAGCCCAGGACCGAATGCCAATTTCATACCCTTTACAAAATAGCGTCGCCCGAACTGTGAAAAAGACACGATGATTTTGGTCTTGGTCAAATCTTGCGAGGTTTGCAACTTTTTCTCTTGACAAGGACGTCTCATCGTTTTGACTTCGAAAATAACGAAGGTATTGATAATGAATTTTCACGGATGTTGACCCTTCGGCGTTGAAGGCCGCCAAATCAGAAGACTCCGATCAAAAGTTTTCTTTTCAATCCATCTTTTTTTTTCATTCCACTGGAGTTTCTTGCGATTGAGCGTTCCACCTCGCTCATAGACGCCATCAATCACATTGCCAGCGATAAAGTTAGATAGGCCAGTACAGAGATATCAAGACCTAGAACACGAACGATTCCATCAAAATTTCTCTCACACGAAATCTAGCGGACCGCTGACTCGTGTCATAGGCTGATACTAGCCACTTGCCTGAGGTATACCAACATTCCCCTTGCAAACCGGACAAGGCCTCCATTGAATGCAGAAAGATTCGCTCTGTGAAGCGTTGTACACGATCAGGGGGAGACAGCGTCTAATGGCGTTCCCCCTTCACACCACTTCCACTGAGCGCTGAACAATTATCGCGGTTGGGAGCTGAACCGTATTGGAAGATCCCTCCGAAGAAAGCGCATAGCCTGGGGGAGAACGAAAGAAGCCGTACCAGCTTGTGATGCTTGAAGAGAGCAGCTCCGCCTGCTGTTCTCTTGCCAGTACAGCTGAATTTTGACTATCTGCAGACTGATTGGGTTGGCCCAGGCACCTGGGGGGCAAGTGGAATACCCAGACAGTGAGTCTGGGGAGTAGATCTCCCCCAGCTGAAACCTCTTTCGCCGCCAAATCTTTCTTTTCGCCAGCAATTATGGGAGGAGATACACGATACGCCAAGCATCTTAATAAGCGAGAGAGGTGTATACTTACAATTGCGCTAAATTGATCGTATTATAATACATCTTCTCCGAAACTTACGTAAGGTGTGGCGTTATTCTAGAAGTTTCCATGAGTAGCCGCGTTGTATTCTTCTGTACGGAGCTGCCGTTCAATCGTTTCAACCCTCTATTCCCAGGAAAAAATCTTCAAGTAACGAAACCAATTGACTGAGGGAATTTTCTGCCGCCCTCTCGAGGCTAGACGTGAATGTGGACATGAAAAGCAACCAGCGCCGCCAACCAACAGCGATGTCAGCCAACCTTTAGCCTTGAACTCTTTTTCGGCGACTATTAGTCTTCTCGACACTATATGACATCATGTTTTCTGGCATAGCTTCAAAGAGAATATATGCGGTTGTAATTGGCATTGACGGTTATGATGACATAAAAGTCCCCCAGTTGTCAGGCTGCGTCAATGACGCGATCGATGTTTGGGAGTGGTTGACCAAAGATTTGAAGGTCCCCTCAGATCAGATCAACACATTGATTTCGCGAAACCCCAACACTGCTGTGACAATTCCTCCGGGTTTGAGTTACGACATGCCATCAAGACAAAATATCGACGATGCATTTAATTGGATCAAAAGCAAAGCTACCCAGTCCGACACCGTCTTTATACATTATTCTGGACATGGATCTCGAACTCGGACGATATATGACCATAAGAGGCCTGGATTTGACGAGATGCTAGTTCCGATGGATCATCCAAAAGGAAAATTCCTACGTGACGTTGAGTTTGGAAGGCTCTTGGACGAATTGGGTACAAAAATGCAACACGTTTTCGTTGTTTTGGACTGCTGTCACTCTGGAGGTGCCATCCGTGGGGATGATTTCGAGAACGAGGACGACGAGGACGACAGTGAGGAAGACGAAGAAGATGAAAAAGAGGATGTCAACGAAGAGCGAGGTGCGATCCGTTTTTTGGCAGGAGACGAGTCTGAAGAAGATCAAGGCATGATTGACACTTCTTCTAGCGACGACCATGATGAGGGCGCAGTGGTCTTGTCAACCAAGACCTCCTGGCAGTTCGAGTCCGAGGCTTATATCTTACTAGCAGCTGCTCAGCCTAACGAGTATGCCCGTGAGACTGGGAAAGTTAGAGCAAACGGAAGGCTGACGCGCAACCTTCTCGAACAACTAAGGATCATCGAGAAGACTGGCCGCTCAGCTACTTACCGCTTACTCTTACACAATGTCCGTGGGGCTTTTAGGCAAAAGGGATATAAATGGCAAAACCCGATGTTGTATGGAAATGGTAATCAATTCCTTTTCCAAAAACAGTGTTCATCTTTGGACTACGACGGTACCATTACCAGGCATTTCAAGAATGGATCTGTGTTTCTTGATGTCGGGGCAGCACACGGCGTTACTAAAGGCGATGAATACGAAATACACGAATTCAGTTCATCGACAATTACCAATACCAAGGTTATTGGGAAGCTGGTAGTTACTGACGTGCAAGGATTGCATTCGAATGCAGATGTATTAGGCAAGATCAACGTCGATGTCACAGGGTGTCCGATTGTCCTATGGAGTCGTAATTCGGATTACGAGCTTTACATTCGCTCTGCGCTTACCAAGTCCTCAGAGCCAGCCAGGAAGGCTATCGACACCCTGCGGAAAAATTGGGGATCCTCGGCGAATGTAATCCTCCCCGATTTGGGTGATGCCCAAGGCACCCAGAACTCTCAACAACAGGATCGAAATCTTGGTTTCGAGATTGACGTCGAAAGTACACTGAATGGCGAAGAATACATTCTCAAAGATGCATATGGGAAGCGACTTCCTCATATCCCCTCACTCCCGGTTGGAGGAGACGAAGAAGCTCAGAAAGTGAAGGATGTGCTGCGGCATGTCATGCAATTCACCGCCATGAAGCTCTTTAAGAACCCAAAGTCTCGTTTACCTTCGAGAAAATTCGAGTTCGGTCTTATAAGCCAGAATAAGGATCCAGCCACGGGTACTCATATCGTGCAACATAAAGATGTGGTGACCATGCGCATGAAAAATTGCTATCCGAGACCACCGCGCTTCCCCATTGTCGCGAAAGACACGAAATCTCTATATGCGTATGTCTTCAACCTTACTCCGAAATATGGTATCATTCAATTGCGCCAAGGTCAGCTGGAATCTGCACTCGTTGAACCACTGCAAGAGTTATTCGAGACCTTCCCGGCGAATATACCTAAATCTCTCAGAGGAAAAGACAGCGTCTATGACATAGTGAAGATTATTGTTACAACGTCACCAACAGACTTCGACATCCTCGCACAAGATGACCTTGATGATGATGTTGACAGTGGAAGCCGAAATGCTGAGGACGACCTGTTGCAGAGAATGCTGGAATTGATCATGGCAGATTCTGGAATGAGATTCAGGGGAAAGAGCACGCATGCAGCACAAATAAGACTCGGCGATTGGCGGAGCGCACAAGAGGTCGTACAGACAAATCGTAAAAAGTGAAAACACCTGGGAAAGGGATAAGTTCGACGATTCCTATTATACAGATTCTTCATCTTGGATCACTGCCGTATTTGAAAATATTTTTTACCATAATTGATCATGTTGAGCTTAACCAATTTCGGTAGAAATTCCTGCGGAGAGACTTTGTTTTATGACATTTTTCAGAGCCTAGTTCCATTTAGTGCAGTGGAGAAATAAGGGAATGGGTATTTTCCGAGTGACGACAACCATCTCAAGTCGTTCCCTGACAGCCCGATCTTCATCATCATACACGGTACAGGAATGTATCATCAACAATCCAAGAACATACTAGTTCGCCAACTCTTCAAATAGATGTAAACCAAACACCAAAGGAGACTAAACAGCAAAATGAACATAAGGAACCCACTTCGATAACCCACTCTCATTGTAACTAGCTGAGCCAATGTGTCTAGATCGATGATCATCCCCCTCATCGCTGCCATTTGCATCATGTCTAGCAGCCAGCTCATGATCCATACCACGCATGGTACTTGTTCTGGCTATCCAGTCATTGCGAAGTTTCCGGCTAGCTTGATGAAGACCCAGGCATACAGATTCATCCGTCACAAGTCCATCTCTGATGCCTCCGTACGTAATGCTTGCAACGTCCGCACAGATCTTGTCGTTCACTTTCCATAGGGTGCCGATCACATGGCGAAATCCTGATATCTGAAATGTGCTGATGAGATGGACACTCTCGTCGAGAAATGTTTCATCGTT
Source organism: Ramalina peruviana (assembly GCA_001956345.1). Lineage (NCBI taxonomy): Eukaryota > Fungi > Ascomycota > Lecanoromycetes > Lecanorales > Ramalinaceae > Ramalina > Ramalina peruviana. Next base: position 9,208 of record MSTJ01000386.1, read on the forward strand.
GATCTCCCCGGTACCACACGCAGAGAGGTAGGCGAGAAAGAGTGCGTCCTGTCGAATATTCATTTTCAAAAGTGTTTCGACCGTCAGCTGGTCCCGCTCCCCATCCGCCATCAGAAGAGAATTCCGCAATGGGTTACCAGTGTCGGTGTGACCATGACCGGCAAAGTGAAAGATCTGACATTGCGGTAGATATTCAATGATATCGGCTTTCCGTTGACCTGTTTGAATGGGGTCCCAATTCATTGATTTACAAAGGCCGTGTACGGCCGCTACCTCTCTGGCTGCAAAATGAAGCGGATCTTTCCCTCGAGTGTCGGGAATCGCCACGAGAAGCGCTTTAGGGAATGCTAGTTGTGCAGCTGCTGGAATTCGAGTTGCACGACCATCAATTATTGTCCTCACAGACAAACTGTAAGAGGACATGGCTCGATCAAGCACCGTTCTGGAGGACTTTTGCTTATGATACCCGGCTGCATGTAGCGGGAACTTGGCGAGGAGGCCAGTAGGAATCCACCAAATATGGGGCCACTTACCATCAGCTGAAGGCTCGGTGATACCCAACTCCTCCAACACTGGATGCGCGATGACATTCCACATCCACTCCAAAGTCTTAAGGCTACTAAAGTCACCTTTCTTTGCTTTGTCCTTCACATTATCACTTTTAAGCTTTAGCAATGCCCGATGCCGCAGGTCATCACTTCCAATAATTATTGCGTCACAGCGATATTTGGTGACATTGATAATGCATATGGGCCCATGTTTCGCAGCATTTTGGAATTCCTCTTTCCCTGGAGGGACCATGAAGTTTTTCAAGCCTGGTAGGTCTCGGATTGTGGATGCCAGCTGCTCCATATCTTTCAACGCTTTTGCGCGCGCAAAAGATCGTTCGTAGCTGTCCCACTCTCTCCCATCCGGCTCAGATATTTCTGATCCATACAGCCGATTTCTGAGATCAATATATTCTCGTTGAAAGTCGGGATAATCTTTCAGACTGGTTGAGACATCGCTACGCCGTTCGCTCAGATACTTAGCAAGGACGCCCCTTCCAAGTTCAAGGACTTGGACAGCTTCAAGCAGGTCATTTGTAGTATGCAGGATCATTGCTGCAGAAAGTGAAGCCAATCCAGCATACTCAATACATTGAATCTGTATCAGGTCAATGGGGTCGTCTCTCGTGGTCATCAATGGTATGAGGTGGATCGCAGTCTTCGCAACAGCACAGGCTTCGTGCCATGAACCCTGATCAGCATAAAGAGGGAACAATTCTTTCGCGCACCCATATCGATCTTGGGCTATAGATGAAATGTGGTCAAGGCCTTTTTGGAAGAGTTGAATAGCCGCCTCCCTGTCTGCTCTAGCCATTGTTTGGTCAGAATTCCGAAGGAACTTATCCCGATATCCAGCTGCAATGCTGCCCACCCGTAGTGCATGTCTCTCTTCCGAGGTTTCACAGTCGGCGCTCCCTTTGTACCACTTGATTGCCGCGTCTATAGCTGCTTCATCTCCTGTTATTGCGAAATTATCACGATATGCAGTAGCGAGACAGTGGAGCCGAGACGAACATCGACGATTATCAAGAGACGTCCGGTTAACTACTTCTTGGAATAATTTGATAGCTGTATCGCCATACGATTGTTGTTTTGTTACGACATATTTCGTCTCAAACTCGCTTCCGAGAGCCGTAAGTAGACCCTCACGATCTTCTTCGAGTAGTGTCATCAGTAAGTATTCTTGATAAAGCTGAATCGCGGTATCTAGATCGGTTGCATCTTGTGTTCGAAAGTATTTATCGAGATAGTCATCTCCGAGACACCGGACTCTTTCCATATGCTCTGAAGGGTCAGGCGAGTTCTGCTCAACAGCTTTTTGGGAGCCTTGACTTGGAGTATCTTGATCCGCCATCTCTCCTATTTACTCGTATCTGCTTGGGTAAGTTCAGTTTGATCATCTATTTAGCCTCTATTTTCGTATTACTCACCCACACTTCGATCCAGTGGGTCACCTTTCGTACCAATTGAAGCGGTGGTTCGTCAGTATGGTAGGCGAAGAAGGGCCCAAAAAGGGTTTTCAAACGCAGTATCGTACTCCCAATCATTCGTGGTTATTCATCCGGTTTGGAGCATCACTTAAACTCCTAGGTGCTGCTCAGCCTTATTATTAGTGGCGGAAAACCACACGTGCCTGAATGAATCCGTTGATTGGCTAGTGTGGGGGGAAAAAAACACTTCTAGAGGTATCTGACAGGACTTGATATTTTTCGCCCGCCAAGACTTTTCGCCATACAAAACTTTCGCCCGCGAAATATCGTATCGCTCACTGAAGATCAGGCGCGCGGTATGGAAGATCTCACCCAGATTTCCTTATCCTCAGGTCGTGCACATGAATCTTGACGATACAGATGACGATGATGCTGCTGCAGTCTCCGTCAGCATTCGCCGGAAAGACGCCATCACGTCGTAGCCAATGATCTGACCTCCATACAGCAATGCATTGGGCTCCCGTGCTCAAAAGGAGTGACAACCTCTAAAACTGCTGCAACAGGACGGCACTGAAAAATCCTCATGCAGAAGGACTATGACCGCCCAAAGGAGTATTCCCCCACGATGGCGCTTGCGTGTTTTGGAAATTGGGTTGTTGGGATGATGGTGCAGTTAAAGGAGCAATATCGAGTATTTGACCGATGTGCTGGTGGTCGTGAACACATATCTCGATGCCATAGGCATACTGAGGACATTGGATTGTGTCCCAACCCTGTCCAACTCCGCTCTAAGCTTTCACCTTCAGGATATTCTGATACTCCGGCAAGATCGATTTCAATTAGACTATCTCGTGATGTTGTAAGGCCTTGGAAGCCATCCTAGTCGCTTGTCTTGTTACACCGTATCGAAGACTTGCCAGCAAGGTATATGCCTTCGTAGCCAAATAAAAGTACAGATTGCGATGCAGCCAGGGCTTATCAATGCTATACATAAGTGAAGAGGTACACCTACACCCTACTCGCCTGTAGATATACCCTCCATTCGTTTGCATAGTTGAAGAGGACTGAAGTCTTCTAACAACAAATACTCAAAATCCAAAAGCTCAACCCCTGAGTACCCGATCGATTTGACGATTCTTCCCTGCCTTCACCAAACTTGTGTCATCAAATCCTATGAAGTCTTTTCTTCTTAGTCTTGATCGGTAGATTACATTCCATCGAACAAGCAAGCAAATTTTCCCTTTACGACGAATGCAGGTGCCACTTTTGAAACCCAAAATTTTGAAATGAATATATTTTCACTGCTTCAATTGCATGATCAATGCGTCCATCCCTGGAGATACAGTGATTTGAAGCACCCACACAACAGGAATGACGGGATGTTGCCCTCGGGCAGATTGCCCTTGTACAGAAAGACCTCCCTTGCACACAGACACAGTCCTAGCCTCCTACCTAAAAAATCCATATCCAACCCATCCGCATATGATGATAACATGGCCCATCTCGCCCCCACCAGACCCTCACTAGACAACACACACAACATCCGACCTCCCACCCTGCCGCTCCCTCCCCGAAACCACAGCACTCACCTGAACGCACCTCCCCCGCACCACAAACCCGGTCTCGAACCCCTGATACCTCACCTCCCCCACCCCCACCACCCCGCCGGGCGAATCCCCCACACTAACCGCCCACCCCTCCACATCAGTCGCCCCATTCCARCTCACATACCCCGTAGCRCATCCATCCKTGCCATTAGCAGCCGCCGGTGGCACAACGACCAGACTCGGTTTGCTCGTCGGCYTCCCATGCCATTCGGACTTGGAGGCGCGATAACTCTGCACGCGGGCATCGATYCCGTAGCGGGCGGACCAGCGGACGTCGTTTCCGGTSGTGGCGGGACCGTATTCCGTGAGSACSGGGTCCARGCCGTAGCCCATGAGGAAATTGTGGTTGGGGAGGCGGTCGAGGGAGCCCTGGGAMCCCGCGGAGAGGAATTCGGTGGGGTCGGAGAGGTGGTCGAGGACTATTGGGRTGGCGGATTTGGAGGGGGGGAGGGGCAGGGAGAGGTGGAGGCCTGTGGAGGGGGTGGTGCCGTTGATGTTGGGGAAGGCGGCGGCGTTGTTGAAGAKGGTGAGGGTGAAGGAGGTGGAGTTTACGGCGGTGGGGCGGATGTGGTGTTSCCAGGACTGGTTCTGATGTTACAAATTGGTGTGCAAGATTCATTGATTGCGGTGTTCATTTGGGTGATCTCCTCTGTTCTGTGTTGTTGTGTGGGATGGAGATGCAAGGTGGGTGGGACAASAAACTTACGAATTTCCCATTCTCGGGCAAAGCCCCGAAATCACCGCCTKTGTCGCCTTGCAAGACCCACTCGATATCACCCGTTGCGTTGAGCAGGTACGTCGTCCACAGATGTCGGCTGCCTATCAGATAGCCATCTGTGCCGATATTGACTACCGAGTTAATGTGGAAGTAGTCAAAGGGCGCCGACTGATTAACCCCTCGGCCTGCCAATGGATTCTTAGTCTCATTGATAGGAATGTRGTCGATTGCACTCCATTGGAAAAGGATTTTACCATCCCTCGGGTCCAGTTCGTAGAATAAGCTGTCACCAATCCATCCATTAGCCGGCCCACCAATCGAAGACAGGTCCGCTTGGGTTATGTTWTACGCTGTGACCAGAAGCGTATCGCGATCAGTGACAAAKGATTCATGAARGTCGGCTTCGCATTGATGCTTGACGCCATCGGGGGTAACAAGGCCGAGTTGTGGACAGACCGTTAGAATCKTATTGTAAGAGGTATCCAGAAAGGTGACATTGCCATAGCCGAAGCCAAAGAATGGATCAGGATTGATGATACCAGTCCAAAAGGTCAAAATGGAAGCGTTTTGATACGTGGCCACACGCAGATTGAAGGTGATGTTGGTTTCCCCGTTCCAGACGAGCTGGCCATCGTCCGTCATGATCAAAGGGGCGGATTCCTTTGCCGCATCGTCCCCAGGGATTTGCCAGGGGGAAAAGACTAGGAGGCCAGGGGCAAGCGGCTGCCCATTCCGAGTGATGTCGAGGCTGGGGGGTTGGAAGGGCGACGATTTGAAGACTTGGTACGGCCATGTTTCTGTGCTGGTGTCGTTGACTGTTTGATATGATTGGAACCCGTTGCCAAGTGTGCACGAAGCAGAAGGACTGGCGGAGGCTCTGGTAGTGGTCGAATGGCCGCACTCACCCAGCCTAGTGTTTAACAGTATGAATGTCACTACTGTGGCAATGATGGATGCCATGGGTGGCATTTTGCACGGATTTAGGCGTACATTCAACAAATGTGGCTCACGGAGGTGAGAAACTCCCAAGATAGACCACTAAACAGCATGTGAAGAAGTGTGCTGGAAGAAAGGACGAGCGAGGCCTTCCTCGAGTAGCAATGACGCAAAGTTTCACTTGTTAGCTTAGTCGGGTAGAATAGTATTGAGATAGCATGGGTCAGCGTTGCCACCATCCTCCAAAAGGAATCTTGCATGACAAGAGCCACGCGAAGGATTCTCGCGAAACCATATTTGAATGTTAGATCTTCTGTATGAATCCAGCGCTGCGATCAGTCGTTGCTCGATCGTGACTCCAACACCGGACTTTTTGAAAAATGAGAAATCATGTATGAGTGAGATGTCTGATCAACAAAGGTGTGCATGAGACTGCAGGGCCCCTACATAGCCTCTATAGGACCTCGCCCTCGGCCCCACAGCTTATCTTTCTCCCAGCCCTTCCGCGTCCTCCTTATATCATACATCGCTGTCTCAGCGGTCCCCGCTTTTGTTGTGATTCAGATCCGTAATTCGCTTATCAAGGTATTGGGTATGGGGGCAATATTGAGCAGTAGTCCAAGAAGCGTGCGTGGATGAAAGCTTTTGTCTCTGCGCTCGCAACCGAGACTTCATGGTTGAATATGCCTTATTATATGGCTCAAGGTGTAATGACTGATGCATTCCCGGTAGTAAATGACGACTAGAATTAGTGATATTTCCAAAGGAAAGTAGTCATGCGGAGAAAGTGTCAATTCTGTAATGTACCATACCATGGGGATCGGAGAGATACCTGTCGAAGAAGAGGGCATTCTGTCAACTGCCAAGACTGCAAATCCAATACATATTGGGCAGATGCTGAGACAAGATCTTGATCTGCATGCAGTCGTGTGAACGAGCTTGTGCGGGGTCATTTTCCTAGAGGAAGGCGCATGTAAACGTGCATGGCGCTTACAGAAAACGACAAGGACTCGACAGGTCAGCGTACAGTCTTGCTTGTATGATTTCTTGGCTGCATTCATCACGCATATGCAAGATATAACTGGAGGTCAAGATAGCCGGATCGAGCATGGCCGACGGCCTCGGCGGGTGCTATCCTTGCACCCTATGACGGTCTTATTCAACGATGGAACAAGCATGACCGAGCCTGATAGGCAGCCATTCGGGAAGCTTACAATGTCGGTAGGAACAACAGCGGAAGCTGCCATGGACTCTAGAAGGATGATGACATGGCCGAAAATCAAGCTTTGTTACCCAATGAGATGACATGAATTCGCACGTCACCTGAATTCCGCATCAACCTCTTCAAAATGATCGAAGAAACCCTTGAGCAATTGGACGCCCAAGCCCGGATCCTTACTACCGATGGTCGCTCGAATGCTATGCATGCTCAATTGCGGCAAGCCCGCATCAATCGCCCTCATGCCCATTGCAGAGCTCAACATTGGTCCTACGGTTCCGCCTGAACGACTATCGTTGCGGATCTGGAAAACCTGCAGCTTCGATCCACACTTGTCCGCCACGCGCTGCAGGAACGCAGTGCTGACACTGTCTGTCGTGGTATGGCCATTTGGATCTGCTTGAATGGCAATACCGACATTGAGACGAGGAGCGTGGTTTGCTAGGTAAGAACCGAGGAAGTTGGGGTTCACGGCATGCGAGACGTCGGCGGAGATGAGGAAGCTGTTCGCATACATCCGGGGAATGAGATTGGGACTGAATCTTTCTCCTTTTTCGGCAAAGACCTCGCAGATCCGGGATAGTGTGCCAGGCAACAGGTTGGAATGCGCCCCCTGACGCAAAAGGGAGCCGATCTCCTCGTCATCGAAGCAGCCAACGACCTTGAGACTGCTGTCTGAAGCATCCGCGTCGGAGGCTGTAAGGGCGGCGATGGCGGCAAAGGACATGAGCTTATCGTCGACGCGGCCGGCGAAGATGAACTCCTTGTCAATACCGCCGAGTTGCGCAGGTTGCGTGTCAAACAGCTCGAGCTCCCAGTTGACAATCTGGGAGTAATCCTGGATCTTCAGCTCACCCGCAATAGCTTTGACTAGACGAGGCGGTTGCGTTGAGGCGAAACTACCTGCGCCACCGAGCACACTTGGCTGACACTCGCCTTGAGGTGTGTCGGAGGTATCAGCATAATCCAGTCCGATGATCGGCACCATCTCAGTCTCTCTGTTCGCGCCATCCATATGTGCCGCTTGTCCGAAATGAGGTGCCAGGGTTGGTATTCTTGCTATTGGCCAGTCAAGTTTCACGAGCTGTTGTTCAATCTTGCCCGTATCGCTATTTTTGATGAGAACTCGCCCCCCAACCCCCAGGTCCCGATCCCACCAGGTCCCGTTCAAAGCACCGGCGTAAGGCGCCACCCCCAACTGAACATATCCAGCCTTGGTTGGCAGCTCTGATAATGGCTTCAACCTTGTGGTGAGCGCGTCAATATGTGCAGCAACAATGCTGGCGCCGTTCCCAGGCTTGTAGTTCTTGCCCACAGTGAAAGCAATAAGACTGCTCCKATTGCGCTCAACAAAGTACTTGCCACCCTTTTCGAGGTTTGTCCATGCATCGCGTTCCGACAGTCTTGTAAAGCCTCCGTGATATTCAAGGTATTTCCCCACTGCATTGACAGCATGGAAGACCGTCGGGTTCTCGCTTATGAAATCGAGGAATGGCTTTGTATAGATGGTTGGATCAGGTGTTCCATGGTCTGACTTGTTCTCCCAGAAGTCTTCCGAATTGCAGGGCCAGTTGCTCCTTGGTGGCCGATCGCTCTCGCCACTGACGGTATGTGCTGAAGTTGGAGATCTGATAGCAGGATTGTTGATTCGAGCTCCTCCACAAATAATCAACCCATTGTAACCAATCTGCTCTTGCTGCTCTTGCTGCTGCCGCCGCATTAACCTTTCCTTCTTTTCCTGTTGAGCTTCTAGCAACTTTTGCATTTGACTATTATATCTCCATTGGTCTGGGGTGCTAGGTGGCGCGGGCATATGCACCGGATACTCGGTACGTGATCGGTGCGCAAGGTTATGACCCTGCTGGTGTTCTTGTTCCAGCATCACTTCCCGCTGTCTTTGCCGTTGAGTCTCAAGCACGTCCATGTGCTGCTGCAGATTGCGCTGCGTCTGGCTGGAGTCTAAGGTGCTGGGACTATCGGCAGCRGGTGCAAACATGCTGAAAGCGGGGCCTCCAGCGAAGATCCCAGGGGTTTCCATCCTGGACTTTGTCATCGCGAGTATGTGTATCTACACTTTACTGATCTGTCGATGGAATGGAAGTGACGCAAKGGTTGAGCCAAGGTGGCGGTAAGTCTTCAAGTACTGCTGTACSGTATCGATTCAGCCCTACCAGCCCCYACCAGCCCCTATCAAGCAACTGGAGACTGCCTTTTCCGAATGATGGAGCCCAACGCCATTGTATCATTGGGTCTACCATTTTCATTGTAGACTCTTAATGTWCTCCGTATGAGAAATGAAACAGGGTTACAAGTGTCTCTTGTGATTAAAGGCTGGCCAACTTAGTACTWCAAMCGAGACAGGCACCTATGGTAGGAGATGGAGCTGCTGTGACCGGAATTTCAGACAGATCACAACCGAGTGCTCTCAAACATCCGCAGTTTTCCCCCCTGTCGTCTCCTCCTCTGCAGTGATATCATCCATGTGCTGCCTTGCCCATGGACTCCTCAGACGCAGTGATCTGCCATATCGCGATAACACGAACGGGATCGGGATCAAAAGGACGGCAAGAAATGCGAGCAGAGACAATGTCCACTGATCACCCAGACGTGCAAACATTTGGGTAGCAAAAAGTGGGAACCCTGCGCCSGCTATGTTTCGGATAAGGCCTAAGCCTGCAAGAGCGGAGGCCGARAAGACCTGGTTTCGTGTYAGCAAGTATTTCSGACTAGTAGAATATTCGCAATGKTAGATACCTTGTAGGAGTCCTCGGTGACCATGTAAGTCATGAGGATCAACGTATAGAACGACCAACCCCACAATGCCGATGCAAGGATTGGCGCAATCCAGTGGACGCTGGTGTATGTCGTCCACGCAAACCAGAATAGAGAGATCGGGAATGTCACCGCGGCAACTTTCGCTATTTGCACTCTCGCTTCTGGCACGTTCCGACCCCCCAAACTTGCGATCCGCCTCTGATAATAGCGTTCTTGCCAAAGATTGCTCACGGGCCCTAAGCTGATGCCTATCATGATACCCAGAAAGGACAGTCCGACGCCGATGACGTCAAAGCCATGGCCTTTCTCTCCGAAGACGATCGAGAATGCGCCGTTGAAGAGGAAGCTCAAGCCGTACAGGTAACCGTTGTAGAGCGCTCCAAACACGATGATTGCCTCGGTGAAGAGGAATCTGAATGGCCTGGTCAGGGCCACCTGGAACAGTTCACGCGGKCCGCGTTGCTTCATGGATTCTGGAACCTCRATTGCATCTGTTCCCCGCTCTTTGCGCTCCTTTGCGGCTCGACGCAACAGGATGATACTGTGTCTCGTCTCCCGAAGGGTCAAGCTCATGACAATCCAGATGCCTCCACATATYCCAAGCAAAGCCCAGAATACGTCACGCCAGGGACGGTTTTGCGCCACAAAAGACATGAGCATGTACCCCGACGGACTACCAAACGTGGCAGCCCAGAGGAAGATGCTCATAGGCAAGCCAGTGTCCTGAGGCTCGAAAAGATCTGCGATCGTCCCGCCGAAATTCGCTATGGTAACGGAGGAGAACAGGCCTGACAGAATCCGCAATGCCAGAAAGCCGCCCAAGCTCTGCACRGTCRCAGTACCAATGAGAAAGAGAAGGAAGACGCCATACGAGCCGATATAGATGGGTGACCGCCCGAAGTACTCTGACAAAGGGGCAAGCGTCATTGGTCCGAAAGCCAGCCCAAGGACGTACAAGCTCAACCCCAATGTAGCCACCTCTGATGAGACTCCCCAATCTTTTTCGAATTTCATGATGGCGGGAGAGAAGCCCGAGGCGGCCCAGCTGACCGTGAGGTCGATGAGCATGATGACGCTTACTATCGACCATTTCCTCCATAAGGGCCAGTTGCGAGGATTCGCGCGGTCCCCGGGTGGGAATGCAACAAGCTCAACTTCTGTGCCATCTTGCCTGCGAAATGTGCCTCGAGCTGTAGAATTCGAGGCTTGGGGCGCAGTGGCTCCGCGGATATGTGTATCATCGAGGCTGTCTGGAGACGCCATCCTACCCTGGCAGTGAAGTTGCCATGTGGCCGGGTAGACTATGATGGAACTGTCGGGAGAGGAGTATACGCTTCGTATGCTTCGAAAGGCGACACAAATGTCAACATTCAAGCTAGCACGGAGATGCTCGTCTGAGCTCCTGTGAGGCACTCATGACCCCTCTCGATGCACGCTCAATGCGGGAAACAAGCCTTGAAGTCACTGAAAGAGACGGCTAGTCTTAAACGAGCGCAGACAGTTCTTTCAAGACGAGAGGTCGATGAGGATCAGGATGTCACTCCGGAGCCTCGGGCTACGGAGTAGTGGAGCCTCGTCCTCTCCAGATCAATTGTTTCATAAATTCCGCGACGAGCAACAGTATCGCAAACTGAATCCATTTCAAGTCTGGATGGGCTCATCTATACTAAAAGATCAAGTGGCTAGCAAAGGAACTAGATTCTTCGATCCACCCGTGTCCCTCAAGTATTATCAATCTGATCAAGTGACGTATAGTAGAGACAAACAACATGTAAGATATGCGAGTCGGTCGAGGGAGCCATCATCATTATTGAAGGTGGGAGTGGAGAAATGACGATATGGCTGTCGCCGAACCACCTCTTCGGGGCCTTCGCGTSGTGGAGCTAGCGGGTCTAGCACCCTGTCAGGACCCTTTGTCCCCACCGGCGCCTGCTCGCTGACGTGAGAACTCAAGCGCCCTTCGCTGGCCTCTTGTTCGCCGACTTTGGCGCGACAGTACTTCGTGTCGATCGTCACCCGTCAAGCAATGCGCTTCCCGCAGGCGCAGATGCACTTACCCGTCACAAGTCTTCTATCATACTCGACCTCAAATCACCTTCCGCCGTGTCACTACTCCGCTCGCTTCTACAAAGGGCAGACGTATTCATTGATCCCTACCGTCCCGGCGTCCTCGAATCCCTTGGTCTGGAGCCCGAGGAACTGCTAAAGGAGAACTCTCGCCTCATCATCGCGCGCCTTACCGGGTTTCGCCGCTCTGGAGCATATGCGCAAAGAGCTGGTCATGACATCAACTATCTTGCAGTCAATGGCGTATTATCCCAGCTTGGACCTGCCCGATACCCGCCCTATCCACCAGGCAACATCCTCGCAGACTTTGCAGGTGGAGGGCTGATGTGTGCTGTAGGTATCTTACTGGCTTTGGTTAGTAGGGCACAGACTGGTAGAGGGCAAGTCGTGGAATGTAACATGGTCGATGGAGCTGCGTATCTCGCCACGTTCTTGCGATTCGGTAGGGCGAGCATCGGGGACCGGCCTAGAGGCGAGAACCTTTTGGATGGAGGATGCCCGTGGTATCAGGTCTATGAATGTAAGTGTGGAGGCTACATGGCTGTCGGAGCACTGGAAGAAAAGTTCTTTGCGCAATTCATACGGGGCATTGGACTCGATGAGGATTGGCTCCACAAGAGGCACGACAGAGATACTTGGCCTGTCTTGAAGGCGCTGATTTCCAACTCCTTCATGCGGAAGACGAGACGAGATTGGGAGGCGATCTTCGACGGTAAGGATGCTTGCTGTACTCCTGTCCTAAGTCAAGATGAGTTGGAAGAAGCTGGGTACGAGCAGCGACCCGCAGTCACTTTGAAAGATACACCCAGTCGTCCCATCTCGCAGGAGGAAGGTTGGAAAAGTGAGGGATTGATCCCTGGCACTGGAGGTGAAGATATATTGCGTGAATGGACGGGGTGGTCAAAAGGTAAACATTACACCGTACAAGACGGTGGGCTGGTTAGTTTGACATCTCCGAATCTTTGACTTGAATTGTCGCCCGTTACGCACCTTCAATGGTTCCTGTAATTCCAGGTAAGATCTTAGAAGCAGCATTACTCAATTTGTCAAAATTCCTCACATCCAATGTTGTTTGATCAAACGATCGCAGGATTGATCATTTCTGAGGACATGTTCAGTTCATTTTGCTTGAAACGTTTTCATACTCTCGAAAATGCAACAGATTCAGGGAAAAACCCTGCGAGATTTCCAAACCTGAAATTGAATGGAGAGTCAAGACTGGCTTCACTGATTCATATCTTTGTGAGATCTTGATATAGCTATAGAAGCAATTGTGAGAGTTTTTAACCACTCGCTATGACCCGGTCATACTTCGTAGAATGTCTGGTCTATTCAGCCGTTGCTAATGAAGATGATTTCGAGACGTTTGTCATGATCTGTACTTAGATTTGAGGAATATGAAAGACATGAGATTGCTTCGCAGGTGAGCTTTCAATTGCAATTATGTGCCACAGTGCGTGATAAGCAAATCTGCTCTGATCGTTTCCTGTCAGAGGACTGGAATCTTGGCAATGTTGATTCTCCCGGAAAAGCCTTTATTGATATTTCTCCTGAATAACATAAGATTGCTTAGCAGGTGAGCTTTCAATTGCAATTATGTGTCACAGTGCCTGATAATCAAATCTGCTCTGATCGTTTCCTGTCAGAGGACTGGAATCTTGGCAATGTTGATTCTCCCGGAAAAGCCACTGTTGATGTTTCTCCTGATCACTGCCATGCCAGGAATGCTAGCCCCTCATCTTTGCATTCCTCATGTCTCAAAAAGACAACACATTGCCAGCCACCTGATCATCACTAATTCTTGAGACCAATATGCCCTCATGCTCTTCTGCAAAAGTTTTCTATTGACATGACACCAATGCTTCAAGAGCATCGTAGGTAAGATCATGGGATCACGCACAATATGCCGGCGTCACGGCAATGGAGGAGAGAAAGCGCTGTTATACCTCATCATCACTTTACAATATGTCGAGCTGATCGCCTGTATCATCGAGATCGCTGGCTCGATCTACCTTGCCGTACGAGGTCCTGGTGACTCTGTGGCGGTCATTGCAAGTATTGCCATGCTGATTGCCGTAAGTCGCGGAGTCAACTCTTTTGGACACTGAAGTACTGACACTGTGCAGTCAAGCACATCGCTTTGCGTGCTGGTGGTCCATCAGCTGGCAGCCAAATCCTTGCAAGGGCAGAGCTTGAGGGAGTATCGCCAA